>BRDA01073952.1:0-10147 GCA_036984385.1 Crenuchus spilurus | reverse complement strand
GTCATTACAAGGCTTTTAACATTAACTCCAACCTCAGATGAACAACACAGAACTGATCTGACAGTGTCATTATTTAAATGACATACAGCCTTTGCCTCCATAGGAATAAAGAAGGTGAGTTTCAGTCAGGAGCTGCTAATCAAATGCCCTTGATTAACTGATCATCAGGAAGTGGGAGCACCTCTATAGGTGTGTTAACACAATGCCAGAAAGGACAGAGAACAGCAGAGAAGCTGCCCATCATTCTGGGAAGGGTTATCAGGCCATTTGCAAACAATATTAAGTCCATCATTCTACAGTGGCCCAGTCAGAGTTCAGACCTCAACCCAACTGAAATGCTGTGGTGGGACCTTAAGAGACCTCTGCGTATACGAATGCCCGCAAACCTCACTGGACTGGAGCAATATTGTAAAGAAGAGGGGGCCAGATGTCCTCCAGAATGATGTGAGAGATTGGTAAAGTCTCACAGAAAACGATTATTTCAAGTTATTGCTGCTAAAGGTGGATCTACAAGCTGTTGATTATTAGGGGTGAACTTAAATTTTTACAAACTGCTTCTGCATTCTGGCCTAATGTTTGTTAAATAAATAATGATATGATAGAATCTCTTCTGTGTTGTTGTTCATCTGAGATTGTATTTACCTAATTTTAAGACCCACTAAGTACCCAATGTTTTTTTTTTTTATTAAAAAAACCGTAGAATTAAAAAAAAAGTGTATACTTATTTTTTCTCATGATTATATGTGGTTTACAATAGTATTAGAGCACATACAAAGCTTCTTCTAGGTCATTCTTTTTAAAAGCCATTTTATATGTTTTAACAGAAGACTGGAACATATTCCATATATTTTATCTTGTCAGTCAGTTGTAGCAGAGTGCAAAACAATTGTCATGGACAAAGGATGTGATTTGACTGATGTCCAAAAGGGCATGAAAATAGTATACCAGGTGAAGAATGCTGGCATCTCACAATGTTCTAGTTACAAGAATGGTCTTCTTGTACACTGAGTGCCTCCCGAGAGTATCAGTGGTGCCCCATGGGCCACGGATGCCAGAGGGGAATGACATCTCCAGTAAGTGTTACAGAGTACCCTGCAGCAGTTGGAATGGGCACAACTAATATGGTCCATGCCACGATATCTTGCTATTGTCATCTAAGTCAAGCGTGGTTATTACCTCTAATAGATAAGTGGTCATAATATTCTGATATGACTATATATATATATATATATACACTTGGATATAGACATCATGGAATCAATTTATAGACCAATATGTATCTAAATTTTGGACACAAAGTAGCACCTTTGTCAGATATAACAGCTGAACACACTCGTGACATTCTTTCTACAACAGACATCAAATATTCTTCAGACAGTTCTTCACAAATCTGCTGCAGAACATCACATAAATGTTGGCACTTGTAGGTTTGCTTTGCTTTTCACTTCATCCCAAATCAGCTGGATGAGATTTAAGTCTGGAGACTGTGCTCCACTCCATGTTTTCAAGCTGACCATCTTGTTTTTTCCTGAGGTAGTTCTGGCAGAGCTTGGACTGATGTTTTGGGTCATTATCTTGCTGCCAGATGAACTCCTGACCAACTAGGCACAGACCTGAGGGCACTGCATGGCGCTGCAGAATACTGTGGTGGCTCAGGCTGCCTCTCACTCTATAGGAATTAGTACTTTCAAGACTTGATCTACCTCCATTACTGCAGAACAGCTTTCACCTGTTAACCCATTTCACTGACAAAAGCCTTTGTGTATAATTCTGTAATGCAAATTCTTTTTCAGTTTTGGGTAACCTTAATTTTTTTTTAACTGCTGGCTGTTCACCACTTACCTTTGTTTCAATTTCAAGCTATTCATTGAACTTGAATGACTTAAATTGTAATAAATGACTTTGGTGTGTTCTAAAACTTTTGGCTTATATATATATATATAAATACAGAGGTTAGACAATGAAACTGAAACAGCTGGTTTTAGACCACAATAATTTATTAGTAGGTGTAGGGCCTCCTTTTGCAGCCAATACAGCATCAGTTCATCTTGGGAATGACATATACAAGTCGTGCACAGTGGTCAGAGGGATTTTAAGCCATTCTTCTTGCAGGATAGTGGTCAGGTCACTACGTGATGCTGGTGGAGGAAACCGTTTCCTGACTCGCTCCTCCAAAACACCCCAAAGTGGCTCAATAATATTTAGACACAAAGACTTGCTGTCTTGGTCACAGATGCGCCAGCAAGACGTGCAGCAACAGTTTGTCCTCTTTTGAACTCTGGTATGTCACCATAATGTTGTGTGCATTGTAATATACTATATAACTGTGCTCTTACCTGCTAACTGAACCTTCACACTCTGCTCTTACTGGTGCAATGTGACATTAATGAAGATTGGCCACCAGACTGGTCCAATTTAGCCATGAAACCTCCCACACTAACATGACAGCTGTTTCACTTTCATTGTCTAACTCCTGTATATACACACGCATCAGCATCAGGCACAAAAATAACTATTTTACCATTTGAACATTTTTGTAAAAAAAGACAAAACAAAACAAAAACTTGAAAGCAGAATAAAAACACACTCAAACACACAATAGAACATAATGTGATGCATAGCTTTGTTAACCTTCATGTTTTCATCAGCCAATCTGAGGGGATGAAGCTCTTGTCTTCATTATGAACAAGCTTAACAAGTACCAGCCAATGAGTCACCCTGGCTTTCATCCTCTGGCCCACAGGCCACATTAAAAGTCACTCCAGCCCTTCATTCACATGACCGAGCTCACCAGTCGCTAAACCCTTGTAGGACATTTCAAGGACACTCTGTACTTCTGTCCTTCAGAGTCCCTGTCTAGGTTTATTTCTAATAGCTGTGCCATTTACTCAGATTATTTTACACAGATTTCCAAGCAGTGAGTGATATAAACTGGAGTGGACAATTTCTATTGAGAAATGTTAAGCCCCTTTGTAATGCCCTGAACTTCAGAATCCTTTTCTTCTCATTAGCAGAGAGAATGATGTTAGCAGAGCAGGGGATTTCCTACCCATCCTCCAGCTAATCAGTCTCTCTCCGAGTGTTTTGCTACATGGAAAAGTCTCCCTACAAAGTTAATCCACATCTCCTCTGTAAGGAAACAGTGCCACCTTGTGCTTTGGCTGCATTTTGTCACAACTGCAAGGACGGTTTTCATTATAGTGTCAAAGTACCAGCTGCAGCTTTACATTGTGTTAACATTTCACAGTGAAGGGAACAATAGAAATAGCCCAGAATTCATTTAAATACAATGGTTTTACATTCATCTACATACAATATTATGTGTGTCCTCATGTAAATGTTGGAGATTTAAGGATTTTTAATTTAATTAATTAAAATAAAAATGTTTAATATTAATAAAATATAAAAAAATATTTTAATAAAATTAATTAATTAATAAAAAAATTTAGGATTTTTTTTAAAGGTTTTTTTTCACAGCAGTTGAAGCAATAATAATAATAATAATAATAATAATAATAATAATAATAATAATAGCTACCCATTCTATTGTTCTATGTATTCTATTATTATATTTCAATTAACCGAGACTGATTTGGTTAATTAGATGATTACAAATAAATCTTAAAGGTCTTAGTAAACAAAAGCTTTGACTGTGATTGAATTTTAAATAAATAATCACTCACTATACTCAAAATGCATGCATGAGTGAATGTATGAATGAATGAGTACACTTTATGCCTTATAGTAAATGCAGAATATAGATAGATAGATAAATAGGTAGACAGACAGACAGACAGACAGAAGCAGTCCACCTGGATGATGTGATGGCAGCCAGTCTGTGTCAGAACACTCACCACACATTAGCTTTTAGAGAGGTGAGGGGAGACTAAGCCTAAGATGAGGCTGAGTAGAGGTGGGCATTTAAGCAGAACATCAGCGTAACAACTCAACTCATTAAGAAAAAATGTCCAGAGATCTATTTCTGACTTCAGACATCAGGACCTCAGTTTTAGGTCTCACTTGAAAGATGGCACCATTAAAATAGTCTAATGTCCCCGTCACTGCACTGGGACATTGGTATCGACACAGAAAACAGGAATAGCACCTCCACTTCCAGCAGCCACACAAGGTTTTCCTTGGAGAACTTCTATGCAAGTACTAACCAGACCTGAACCTGCTTAGCTTCAGTGGAGGTACATGTAGTGAGTGGCCCATATACACATTTGTAGTCACATAAATGCAAACACAAATCAATACACTGACAAAATGAAAGGAATAACATTCAGAGATTTACAGAATAGTGAAGTAAAGGCCGAGTTTTTTATATTTAGATAGATATAAAAGCACTGTGCACTGTATATTCTAATTAGAAGTCGTATAGAAAAGGTCATATTTCTGTAAAGATTTACATTTGTTTGGGACATTTTGAATAAACACTGGATCTCTGTTTTATAAGTTGTGTAAAATAGTGGAGCTATTCAAGAAGTAGCCAATCAAGGGCCCCGAGTGGCTCAGCAGGCAGGTGCTGACACTATGACCAGAGGATTGCAAGTTCGAATCCCGGTCATGCTGTTTGCCATCAACAGCCGGGGCTCAAGCAAAATTGGCCATGCTCTCTCTGGGTGGGTAGATGGCGCTCTCACTCTGACTATCACTCACACTGTGCAATGTCCGCTGGCTCAGGTGTGTACTGATTGGTCGATTCGAAACTAGTGACCCTGCACTTTCCTCCGAGCACGTTGGTTCCCCAAAAAGAGGCGGTAGCTGTATTGCATGCAATGGAGGAGGCGTGTCCATGTCTTCACCCTCCTAGAGTCAGGGACAGTGCAAAGTGATGAGGAGAGACACTAATGGTTAATTGGCTACTACCACACTGGAAAAGGGAGAAAATTGGCAAAAAATGATATACATAAAAAAGAAGAAGTATCCAATAATAAGATTTTAGCTGTAATAACTAGATAATAATGCATAAATTACTGTGGTGTGAGCAGTAATCTTGTGTCCTTTGGTTTTACAAAGATGGGTTTATTGTTATTCTTTATTTATTTATTTATTTATTTATTTTGAACGGCCAGCATCAGCAGCTTTATAGCTTATGAATGCAATTAAACTTCAGCCAACTTTAATCTTTTATGGTACATGCTATAATAATTCTGCTGTATAAACCATTGTTTTGACAGCATCGGTTCACATTTACAGGATTTGCAGTCTTATAGGAGCAGTACATCATATATTTAAATTTTTGATTGATGTTTCTGTAAAGAATATAGACTTCCTTGCTTGTGTTTATTGCTATAAGCCCTGTAAGTCTCTGTGTTTGTCTATATCTAATGTCTGTATTTGTTTGGATCTGTGTTCTTGTCCTGTTCCCAACATCTCTTGCAGTAATTAAACTCTGAGGACTCGGTGAGCTAAATGGGGATATTTTTGTGCACTCGCGTGTCCCTGAGGAGGCCCTGCCACTTTCTACCTGACATTAAAGAAACTGCACGCAGACAGCATTAACCCAGCCTGCACATCTGTCAAGACAGATTCGCTCTTCTGCCAGCACTTATCTCTGAATACGAGCGTATTTCTGAACATGCTGTCTGTCATGGCTTTGTGCTGATTATCTTTAATTGACACTAATGCTGCCACGTACCCAGAAGCTATTACTTTGGATTTGAGTGGAAGGAAAGAAAAAAAATGTATACTCTTTCTGCTGAAGCTTGGTGTAAACAGCAGTTTTCACCATGTAGACACAAGGCATAGAGTGCTGCTATGCACTTAGGCCTAATGCACTGAGTGCACTATCACACCCATATGCTGGATTCATCCCTGATAGAGATGATACAGAGAGGAGAGTTGGAAAATAAAGACAAAAACACTTCCCCTCACCACTTTTTTAAAAAGAATAGTCAATTGCAGGGCAGCCTCAGAGTACAAATCTCCCTTCTGGCCTTTTCCTACCCTACTTTCCTCAGACTGCATCAGAAGAAAGAGCTGCCAACAATCAAACAAATGTGTAAGCACCCCAGGCAGGAGCGAATTGTGCCAGACAAGCACCAATTAAGCAAAAATAGGAAATTAAAGCAAAATCTCCCAATGAGGAGGTATTCAAGGTTGCTTACTCCATGCATAATTAACTCAGGGCTGGAGATCGTTATCACGTTGACTTAAAAGGAGCAGCTCGTTAAGGAGCAGTCAATTACGCCCCTGGGAGGAGGAGAACAGTATGCACCAGATGGGGTTAATGCATTCAGATTCACTGCATACCATTAGGTACTCACCTAAGGATGAAGAAGGGGGAATATATTTGGGAATTTGGGAAGACAGAATTCCCTCACTAGTTAATAGAATTGTTTTAAAACCTCAAATATAACCAATCGTGTAGTCTATAATGTATACTGCACATCAGGAAAGTGAATATTCTGACCTGATCCTTATTTCTATGCACATTATTCAACTCCATGCTAAATAAACGTGGATTCTTATTGGATTTGATCAATTTGTGTGCTATGCAATGAGGGAGCCTCATTATAATTATTAATCAGCGTCATTGTCTCAGGTAAAATGGGCCAAAAAAGAAATTTAACACTGAAAACGGAAAAATCTCTTTCAGATGTAAGCACCACACAATCAAAGGCAGAAGAAGAAAAGGAACAAATTAACTGTGAAAGGCTTGAGAAGAGTTAATTGAGAAGCAACAAGGATCCTCCACATAGTGAATTTGCCAGTGTTAAATCAACACTATTAGAGTTAAATTAACACTGAGGGTGTCAAAATGTAACACTCTCAGTGTTAATTTAACTCTAATAGTGTTGATTTAACACTGGCAGATTTACTGTGCAGTGCGCCATATTCCAAAACGTACCGGTGTTTAGTGTGCAAAGTACAAGTGCTAAGAAACATGGCCAAGGTAATGAAGACTAGAACATGTCCACTAATGAATAAGATTCACAAGTTGAAGCTTCAGAATTGGGCCTAGAAAGACACACATTCAAGTGTTCCACTGCTTGGCTGGTCAACAAAGGCCTAAAGAGATGACTGAATATTGACTTGGCCCTCACCTCAATTAAAACCTATTAAGCATTAATGGATTCTTCTCAAATGTGAGATTTACAGTGAAGGAAGACAATATGCATAGTTGAACAGGCTGTTGTTACTGCTTCAGCAAAAGTTAACCAAGAAAAGATCAAGAAACAGACCGAGTGGATGGATTGTAGAAAAGAAAGCTGGATATACTGATCACTGAAAGGTTTTGAAAATACCAAAAATGTTAGTTGTCTATCTTATCTGAAGCGAAAGTGTATAATCATTGCTTGCACACACACACACACACACACACACACACACACACACACACACACTAGTGAACACACTAGAACGCAGTGAGAACACTTATAAAAAGTGGTTCGCAGCCCTGTCCATGGCACCCGGGGAGCAGTTGAGGGTTAAGTGCCATCTCCGTGAGAGAAGGCTTAATGACTTTGTATACTAAACAATATGTACAGTACCATATAAAATACAGTATATAATATAGTCATGTATTTTAGTTCATTTCAGAAGCTGCACTGTTGCTTGTAAAGTCAGTAAATATGAGTTTTGCCTCCTTTGTCACTGTTTTGATTTGTTTGGTTGAAAATGAAATGGCAAAAATCTTGAAATGCCCTCATTACAGCAGATCTTAGATGTTTCATAGTGAATTGTCAATAGTGCTATTGAATGATTTATTAGTATTTAAAAATGTATTATTTACCGAATAATTTATTTATTTCTATTACATTTTAATTTGCATATTTTACCATTAATAGCAATAATGACCTGAGGGTTTGAGGGGTTAAGTAATTGCAAATAGACTTGTGTCACACTGCATACATCTACTAGAGATTTGCAGTTTGAGGTAAGTGTGCAATAAATTATTTGTAGAATTGGTGCGAACTTATAAGTATGTGCTGTCACTTATTAGCTACATCAATGTTGCTCTAGGGCAAAACTACAGAAGCAAAATTTGACACAAAGCACATATATATTCAGTGTAATCTGAATTATTATTATTATTATTATTATTATTATTAAAAATGGTAATAATCTCCCTTAAATCAGATGAGCTAGTGAGATGTTGAGGTTTGGATTGTATGAAAGAAGGTATCTAGAGGTTCTGGTCCATGATGGCATGTTGATTTCTCTGTACCACTCACTGGAGTTGCCATTCTCCTCTGGCATCAATGACCTTGGAGCACCACTCTTATGCCATTGGGAAGCCCTCAATGTATGAGAAGTTCATTATTGGTTCACTTTCACTTTATCCACATTACCGGATTCCGAGATGCTACCACCCTTCAATCAGCCAAAACATGGAATGTTTGGTATGAAATTTGGTACACATAACAGGTGCAGCTAACAAATAAGTATAATGTATCGATAGTGCAAACTACATGCCTCAATCAAGTTGGGAGAGCTCAGGCTCTTCTAGGCATAAATGATTTTAGGAACTTAAAAGTACATATCCTACAAAACAAGGGTGTCAAACTCCAGTCCTGGAGGACCAGATTCTTGCACAGTTTGGTTATATTCCTAAACAAACACTCCTGATTCAACTCAGCAGGTAATTACCAGTTTTAATTGTAATGTCAGAGCAGAGACATTACCAAACTGTGCTGTGTACCAGCCATAGAAACCACACTTTCTGGACATTCAGTTGTTTTCTTTATTATTTTTGTAGATTAATACTAGTCATCCAAATATGAAGAAACACAAACCAGAACATGTTCTTCACAGTGGGCACCTCTTGCTTTCACCTCTTTCAGTATTTATTTACAATGTAGGAAAAATAAATAAAAACATTGAATGAGAAGGTGTGTCCAAACTTTTGACTGCTACTGTATATATATATATATATATATATATATATATATATATATATATATATATATATGTGTGTGTGTGTGTGTGTGTGTGTGTGTTTTTATCTTTCATTTACTATATTTGGATACATAGAAGGGGTATAGCTTTACATTCAGGTTTAGCATGAGCATTGCCTGAGTATCAGACAGGTTAGCTGGTCAAAGTAATCATCCAGACAGACTTAATGAGGTTAATGATAGCGGTCATACTGCATCTATCATTTATCACTTTAATGGTTCCTTTCTGAAGGCGGTTATACTTCATGTATTAGCGGGCTCACCCCGAGGGCTGAGCAAGGATAAACAAGAAGCTAATGTGGGAGGAATTAAACAAGCAAAGTGGAGATGAAGCTTAGTGAACTGAAGGGCAAATTGATTCTCCGAGTTCAGAGTTAACGTCCCTGTTACAGGATTTTTTGTGTTGTCACAGAGATGCATCTGAACGTTCTCTTATCTGCGCTCAAGATGAAGCTCCATTGAAGTGTTTTCTGGGGTTCTGCTGGTGCTGACACACATTTCTGACACACTGCACCTCCCATAGCCCACACTGTGGTTGCATGCTGGGTAGAGCGACACTGTTGCTTTCTTCACATGCTCCAAGAACACTAGCCTGCTGTGTTCTCCACTACTTTTTGATAGCTTGTTTGTATTTTATCTTCTTTTAGAAACACGACATGCATTTGCGGAGTTTGTGTGTGAGAGACAAAGTGTGTGTGTGTGTGTATGTGTATTAGATATTGTCAGCATCCATCTACCTCTCCGTCATTGTTCTCTGCCATCAAAGCAGGTTGTTGTATTTCAGTACAGCAGAACTCAGCAACCTGGCACTGGAGACAAACCACAGCCTATTTTCTTCCTGCATGAATTCAAGAATTAGCACTCACTGGCCACTTCATTAGGCACACACACTAATGTACATTTTATCAGCTCTACTGAGCATAGGTGTACATAATTACAGACTGTAGTTCATCTGTATCTCTGTATACTTTGTTAGCCTCCTTTCATCCTGTTCTTCAATGATCAGGACCAGTGTTGGGAACGTTACTTTAAAAAAGTAATTAGTTATAGTTACTCACTACTTGTTCAAAAAAGTAACTTAGTTAGTAACTGAATTACTCTATAATAAAATTAACTTGTTACCAGGGAAAGTAACTATTTGCATTACAGTTAAAAAAGTTATATGTCAAAGAATAAGGATTTTTTGAAAAAGCAGTTTTCAGTCAGTTGAAATGAGTAGATCAGAAAGGTGTTTGTACATAACT
>BRDA01073950.1:4078-18336 GCA_036984385.1 Crenuchus spilurus | reverse complement strand
AAATATTAGATGTTGGCACCTCCACATCATTGCATTCAGTTTTTATTCACAATTTGTTTAGTGTCCCAACTTTTTTGGAATCCAGTTTGTACATTCTTCCTAAATTGACCAGCAATGTGGATTAAGCTTGCAACGGCATGCTTCACAGTTCTCCAACAAGAAAAATGCTCAAAATGCTGGGACCCAAGTGGCTTGCTTTTTACTATGGTTTTAAGGTGTTTCTTCAGTGAAGAAGTCAGTGGAGTCAGAGCAGCGCAGAGACAGAGGGAGAGCATTCCAGAGCCTTGGGCCATCACCTGAAATGATCTGTCACCCTGAGTTTTGTAATACATACGGGGAACCACCAGCTGCATTTGGTTTGAAGACCTCAGTGACCTGGATGGGCAGAGAGGCTTCAGAAGGTCCAGTATATATTTGGGGGTCTGACCATGAAGAGCTCTAAAAGTTAAAACCAGAATTTTAAAATGAATCCTCCAATGCACAGGGAGCCAGTGCAGAGAGGCCAGAACTGGAATAATATGTGCTCGTCTGTGCGTCTTAGTTAACAGCCTCACTGAAGCGCTTTGCTCAGACTGCAGACATGACAAGGATTTATTCAAACAGCTAAAAAGACTGTTACAATAATCTAACCGGGATGAAATAAAAGCATGAATAATCATCTCTAGTTCCTTCTGGGACACAACAGATCTCAGCTTTCAGATATTTCTTAAATGATAAAAACACTTTTGGACAAGTGTCTTACAGTGACGGTCAAAGGACAAAGAACTGTCAAAGACAACATCCAGATTTCTAAGACAATTTTTGACTGAAGGAGTTAAAAAAGTGAGGTGCTGCCTAATTACTGGAATTTTATCCTTAGTGTGATCCACCTTGTCAAAAGTTGAAGTTAAGTCCAATACAGCCAATACAGTGTAGCTCCCAGAATCAGCAGCCATCAGCAAGTATCTGGAAACTTTTTAATAATGCTGTTTCAGTGGAGTGTAATTTGCGAAAGCTGGACTGAAAAGAATCCATAAGACTGTTTTCCTCTGTTTTCCCCATTGTTCTGCTACAACTTTCTCAAGGATCTTTGTTAAAAAACAGTAGCTTGGAGATGAGTAGCTTTCAGGCAAAGAAGAGACCATATTTGGCGTTTTTAGCAGAGGACAGACAATAGCCTTTTTAAAACAGTGCGGAACAGAACCAGAACAAAGAGAAGAGTTGATCAGTTGTACAACACTGGGGCCAATACAGTTAAATATGTCTTTAAAAAGAGATGAGGGAAGGATATTAAGGGGGCTGGAGGAGGGTTTCATTCGTCCCAACTTTTGATGTCCTGAATTGATACTGGGGTGAAAAACGACCATGTAACAGATACCAGAAGAGAGGAAACCAGGCAATGGAAAGGTGCGGGTGAGATAAGGGCCCTGATGCCATCAACCTTGTCTAAAAATAGTTTTAAAAGTGATTGCAATCTGCTTTTGTAAAAGTACTTTCGGAAATTAAAATAGGTGAGACAATGTTCTTAATAGTGTCAAACAAGATTTCTTGGGTTTCAACCTTTAGGCTTAATAAGATTAGCACTTAGTTCTGGGATTTTTGAGCATCTCATTTAGAGTTGATCAGATCTTTAAGATAGAGCCTATGAACCTCCAGTTTAGTGCTCTTCCACTGTTGTTCAGCCTTTCTGGAAACTCTCCTCATACCAAGAATTTCCTTATTAATCCAAGGACAGCTTGTGTGCTGAACAGTGCTGTTTCATAGGTGCAATTTGATCTAAAATATTAGTACAGAGTATTAAAACAGGACACAAAAGAGTCCACATTTATATCATTAAAATCTAAAGATGCCAAATCAAAGAGAGAGGAAAAGGCTTCAGAGGTGTGCTCATTAACGCCTTTGGTTCAGACGTTTATGGTGGGTTTGATTAGAATTAAAAGGTACATTAAAATATATGCAGTTGTGATCACTTAACAATATATCCTCCACACAAACATCATTCACATTAAGGCCTATGGAAAAAACCAGGTCCAGTGTGTGGCTTTTTTTATGAGTGGGAGCATGCTGAATAAAATGAAAAGAATCAGTAATGGATATAAAATCCGCAGCTGCCTTACAGAAATCATCATCAATGTGTAGGTTAAAATCCCCTAGTATTAAAACATTCTCCAGCTTAATAATGGAAGAAAGAAGCTCCGTGAATTCTGATAAAAATGCACCAACTACATCAGGAAGACGATAGATTAAAATGCAGTAAAATATATTGACAGAGCTAACTTTAATTATTTGCAGCTCAAACATTGAGAAGGAGGATGAGTTTACCAGTCTACAGGGGAAATGGTTTTTAAACATGGTTGCTAAGCCACCGCCCCGTCGCACATCCCGAGGTGTCCCCAGTACTGAACAGTTGCCTTGACAGAGTTCACGTAAATGAATATATTCCAAACTTTGTTGCCATGTTTCAGTTAGAAACATAAAATTGAGTGACTCTTTAGTAAAAAGCTCATTTAAAGCAAAAGACTTGTTGCAGATGGAGCGCATGTTAAAAAGGGCCATGTGCAGTGGTGACAGCTCCGCCACTCTCCCCTCAGCTGACAACGGCCCACATATTAAACTGCGCACATCAGAGGAATAACTCCGACGATTAGATCCCCGATGATGAACATAATATCCTCCAACAGAACAGACTGAATGATCCACGGGCAAAAGGGAGGTGGTGATCCATGCTGGCCAAGCTTCAGGTGATGTGTCAGTCTCCCAGCTGGAAGACACCGATAGAGGCCAAAGATAGCGAGAAACTCCCCACTTCTCAGCAAAGAATCTATGGTACTGCCTTAAACTAACCTGTACGCCGGCTCAGGATCCTCTTTTCTTCTTTTTACATCTGAAGATGTGCAGGACGCATTCAGGTGAGCAGCAAACAAACGGAGGTGACAACCTCCCTCTGAAACTGCTCCAGCTGTCACAACAATCCAACGATGACTCTTTGATAGCCAACAACGCAGCCCAGTCATAGACACAGGCAGCAGAAATTACGAAGTTTTTGTTCAGACTAATAATAATAATAATAATAATAATAATAATAATAATAATACATTTTATTTAGTAGTGGTGCCTTTCAAAGCACCCAAGGACACCTTACAACAGTTAAAAAGGCACAGTATAAAAGGCACAGTATAAAATAAAACCAGACAGATTTACATACAATCAAATACATTCATCCAGACAGAATACTAAACAGACAGAGGGATATGAAGATGAAGAATCAGGAATATGCAAGTGTGAACAGGTGGGTTTTAAGCCGGGATTTGAAGGTGGTTAAACAGTCGGTATTGCGGATTTGGGTAGGAAGGGTATTCCAAAGAGACAGGACAGAGTGGCTAAATGCTCTAGCTCCCACGGTGGACAAGCGGACTGAGGGAAAGTGAGCTGGCCGGCTGACGAGGATTGGAGGGTGCGAGCAGGACTGTATGTTTTGAGGAGATTGGAAATATATGGTGGAGCAAGTCCATGCAAAGTCTTGAATGTTATTAGTATGATTTTATACTGGATCCGATAGTTAACAGGGAGCCAATGGAGCTCTTTAAGGACATGGTTGTTGTGTCTAGTTGCTGGAGACCTGGAGATGATCCTAGCTGCGGAATTTTGAACTAACTGGAGTCTATGTAATAATTTTTGTGGAAAGCCGAAAAGAACAGAATTAATCTAGTCTAGATGTTACTAATGCATGGACCAGAATAGCTGTGCTGGATTGGATGAGGAATGGACGCAGCCGATTAATGTTTCTAAGGTGGAAGTAGGCAGAGCGTGTAATATTGGAAATGTGCGTTTTAAAAGAAAGATGGCTATCAAGAACAACTCCCAGACTTTTAACCTGGGTTGACAGTGAAACAGCAGAATGATCAAAATTGACCGTGAAAGACTGAGTTTTAGCGAGGATGGTCTTAGTTCTTACAAGGAGAATTTCAGTTTTATTGGTGTTTAGCTGTAGGAAGTTTTCAGAGAACCATTTTTTGTTATTGTATGTTAAATTTCCTAAATATTTGGCCAAGTGGGAAGAAATAAATTATAAATAGGAGGGGTCCCAGAACAGAGACCTGCGGAATGCCACAAATAACTTTGGATCGGAAGGACTCGCAATTCTTGAGATAGACAAACTGGGAATGATAGTTAATGTAGGAGGAGAACCACTGAAGTACAATGTCGGTGAGCCCAATTGATTTTAGGTGATTAGTATTAAGTGGGAAATAGTGTCAAACGCAGCCTTGAGATCTAAGAGGATGAGAATGGTAAGCAGACCTGAATCAGCTGCCACTAGGAGATCGTTAGTTACTTTAAGGAGAGCGGTTTCTGTACTGTGGAGTGGACGAAAGCCAGATTGAAATGTCTTATATAAGTTATTGTTGTTAAGGTAGGTATGAATCTGAGTGAAGCCAGTGTTCTCTAAAATTTTTTAAATAAATGGTAGACTTGAGATTGGCCAAAAGTTATTAAAATCAGTCGGATCCAAACCAGTTTTTTTAAGTATGGGAGTAATCATAGCCAGTTTAAGAGAATAAAATAAAATAAATAAAATAAAATAAAATAAAATAATAAAAAGCTAAATAACTAAAAACTAGTAATGCAGTGGATAACTTGAGCAGGTGGAAAACACTGGTCAAGCCAAACACAGGCGCTATTTTGAATTCCTCCCAAGTTACCACAAATGCTTGGTTGCAGTTGTTGCTTCTAAGGGTGGCCTGACCAGCTATTAGGTTTAGGGGGCAATCACTTTTTCACACAGGGCCATGTAGCTTTGGATTTTTTTTCTCCCTAAATAATAAACACCTTCATTTAAAAATAGCATTTTGTGTTTACTTGTGTTGTCTTTGACTAATACTTAAATTGGTTTGATGTTCTGAAACAGTTAAGTGTGACAAACATGCAAAAAAAAAAAACAGAAAATCAGGAAGGGGGCAAACACTTTCACACCACTGTATGCTACACTCAGCTCATTTAACAATTTTCTCACAGGCTTTTGCAAGATGCGAAATGAAACCACAGCAACAATATCATTCTGTTCTGCTTGAGAATGATTTTTCTATTCTCCAAGGTTTTTTCACGGAAACCATGACATTTACACAGTAGATGTGATCAGTAATGTATGGGACAAATTTTGGAGGGATCGGTAATCTTCTCACGTAGTGCATTTATTGGTTGATTAGTATCTGTGGACCATCTTGTGGACTGAGATAGGTGTCCTGAACTTGCCATCTTTGGTAAAGAATTAATCTACCTACAGCACACATCACTGTTTACTGTATGAGAAAGTTGGCTGATCATCTTTAGCTGTGTGTAGTGAACCACACTGATTTATTTTTATCTTTAAAGCTCTAACTGGTCATATGCCATCATATATCACAGCAATGTTTAAAGAAAACACAAATTATAAAACTCATTCCAGTGACTGGATCACCCTTCAGGTACTAAGAGTTTTTAGTAAAAAAGTAGTAATGCAGTGGATAACTTGAGCAGGTGGAAAACACTGGCCAAGCCAAACACACAGAGGCGGATCTACTGGGGTTAGGAAAATCTTCTTTTAGCTCCAGTGCACCAGTGAGTTGGAACTCACTGCAGGGATAAAGCTCTGCTCACTGGTGTCACTTCATTATTTTAATATCTTAATCTATAACCACCTCCACTCAACCTGTCACTGTTTTACTGTATTTCTGATTTTCTTATTTATTTTATTCAGGTCTGTTTTAGTTATCCATCCATCCATCCATCCTCCGCTTATCCATGTCCGGGTCACGGGGGTAACAACCCAAGCAAAGAACACCAGACATCCCTCTCCCCAGTCACCTCTTCTAGCTTATATGGAAAGATTCCAAGGAGTTCCCAGACCAGCTGAGATATATAATCTCTCCAGTGTGTCCTAGGTCTTCCCCAGGGTCTCCTCCCAAGTGGACATGCCCAGAATACCTCACCCAGAAGGGGTCCAGGAGGCATCCATAGCAGGTGCCCGAACCACCTCAACTGGCTCTCAACATGGAGGAGCAGTGGCCCTACTCTGAACCCTTTCCAGATGTGCAAACTTCACCATATCTCTATGGGAGAGCCCAGACACCTTACAAAGAAAGCTAATTTCAGTACTCACAATATCATTCTTTTGGTCATTACCCAAAGCTCATGACCATAGGAGAGGGTTGGAATGTAAACTGACCGGTAAACGGAGAGCTTTGCCTTCTGACTCAGCTCTCTCTTCACCAAGACAGACAGACACAGAGCTCACATCACTGTGGATGCTGAACTGATCCACCTATTGATCTCCTACTCCCTCTTACTCTCACTTATGAACAAGACCCTGAGATACTTAAACTCCTCTACTTGAGGCAAAGAGATCCTCTCAACTTGGAGAAAGCAATCCGCCTTTTCCCAACTGAACATTGTGTTAGTTATGGATAAACTGTGATGAGCACAGAAAGTAACTGAACACTACTCGAGTTCAGATCGGGGAAGGCCATTCTTCCCAATCACACCTCTCCAGGTCACACTGCCATTGCCCACATGAAGTTCAGTAGCAGAATAATGGAGTCTTTCAAGCACCCCCTCTAAGGACTTCAAGAAGCCTGGGTATTCAGAAATGCTGTTCAGTGCATAAGCACAAACAACAGTCAGAACGTGTCTCCCAACCCAAAGGCATAGGGAAGCTACTCTCTCATCCACTGGGGAAAAACCCCACACAAGCACCAAGCCAGAGTACTATGAACAAGCCTACCCCTGCCCAACTCTCTCACTGTGGGCAACTCCAGAGTGAAAAAGTGTCCAGCCCCTCTCAAGGAGATTGGTTCCAGATGCCAAGCTGTGCATTGAGGTTTATATCTATATCTAGCAAGTATCTCTCAACCTCATGCACTAGCTCAGGCTCCTTTCCCACCAGAGAGGTTACATTCCATGTACGAAAAGCTAGCTTCAGTATCTGAGGATCGGAATGCCAAGTCCCTTGTTTTAGGACACCACCCAAATCACAAGGCACCCGACCACCATTATTGGCTCTCACACAGGTGATGAGCCCATGTGGGAGTTGACCCATGTAGCTCCTTCTGGTTGAACCCAACCAGCCCCCATGGGTAGAGGCCCAGCCACCAGGCACTCACCAAGGAGCCCCTCCCCCAGGCCTAGCTCCATGGTGGGGCCCCGCTAACCCTATTTCAGGTGAGGGAACTGGGGTCCTGTTTTTATTTTTCATGGTGTTCTTTTTGGATCACTTTTTGTCTGGCCTGTCAACGAGGACCAATTTGTCATGGAAGATTGTCCCAGACAACATAGCTCCAAGGATCATGCAGACACACAAACCCCTCCACCATGATAAGATAGTGATCGAAAGAGCAGTTTAGTTATCCATTTACTTTTATTCTCTCTATTTATTCTCTATTAATTTATTTTAGTTTTTCCTGAAGACCTGATTTTATTTGGGTTTTTATATTATTAAATTTATTCATTATCTATATTTTGTGCTTTGTCTGCTTATCCTATTTTACAGTTTTAATTGGTTTGTGTAAATGGATTTCTTTTTTAGGTCAAATTACCATCATTTGTACTTTGTATTTTATCTTGTCTATAATTATATAGACTCATTATTAATTTATATATTACCTCGGCAACATTATAAATGAGGGAACCCCTCAGTCTACTCTGAGCCTAAATAAAGGTGACTGATTGACTGATTTAAAAGTAAAAATAATGTTATTGTAGCCAGTGGATTGTGCACTGAATAATGAGCTGTGACCAGACATTAGTTGGTATATTTTAGTACCAGAACATACACTGCAGTCAAATTTTTTTTAGAACATTTCTGGTTTGCACCTAGTTAGTCAGTCGTTCATCCTACAGCAAGATAATGACATAAGACATAAGTCCAAGCTCTGCCAGAACTACCTCAGGAAAAAAAACAAGATGGTCAGATTGAAAACACGGAGTGGCAGCACAGTCTCCAGACTTAAACCTCATCCAGCTGATTTGGGATGAAGTGAAGAGCAAAGCATACCTACAAGTGCCAACATTTATGTGAACTTCTGCAGCAGATTAGTGAAGAACTGTCTGAAGAATATTTGATGTCTATGTAGAAAGAATGCTATGAGTGTGTTCAGCTGTTATATCTGACAAAGGTGCCACTTTGTGTCCAAAGTTTAGATATATTTTGGTCTATAAACTGATCCCATGAGTTCTTATTTAACTCCTATGCTTTCATTTCAGAGTGCAATGAGACATTAAATTCAATCATTTTACATACAATACTGGAAAAAATGGGGTGTAATAAAGTTCTAAAACTTTTGACCGGTAGTGTAAACAGGCATTTTGGGGTGCTAGTTAGCAATAGCCTCATTACCAGGCAGAAACACAAATGCAATTTGTAAGCAGCCATGGCCTAGTGGTAAGGATCTGGTCTTGTGTCCAGATGGTTGCCGGTTTGATCCCCAAACAGGACATGACTGAAGTGCCCTTGACCAAGGCACCTAACCCCCTAACTGCTTCCGAGGTGCTGGTGGATAAAGGTTGCCCACCACTTTGGTCACAAATTCTCAAAGCCTAGTGTGTTCACACTGTGTGTGTGTGTGTGTGTGTTTCACTGCAAAAATGGGTTAAATCTGGAGGTCAAATTTCCATTGTGTGCAAATCACATTGGCAAAAAATGTTAATCTTAATTAGTGTGAATAACAGGTAGTCTTCTGGTAGCAGAGCAGTGCAGATGAATGCTGTGGAACAAGAGTTACCTTGCTGAATGATAGCAGTGTGGCTGTGCTGTAGTGATGCACTTTGCTTTGGGCTGTTGTGGACACAGTAACTACACAGAGCCAAGGACTGTATCTGTATGTACAGTAGGAGATGCAGTATTGAAAACAAAAGGACTGCTACTGATACAGCTAATTGCTGTTTTCTAATAGCTGTTTTCTTACTGCTGCTTTAATTGATATTTCCTGCTTTTAGCTGCTCATTTTATTCCTGCTATATTCTTATCTTCTGTTTTATCTAATTTCATTTTATCACAGAAGATTTGAGTGCTACATTGAAGTGTATAGGTTTTAGAGTATAGATATTAAATTGGAAGGCTGTTCTGAATCACTTATTTTGGTTAAATGTGGGGGGGATCTGTACCCTATTATTAGTGTGATGTAATGTTCACTTGAACTTAAGCTTGCAGTGGAGTGTAACTTTGTGAGTAGTACAGATTTCTACACTGGTTTGATTTTACTTTTCACATGAGATTTAGACCTCACTGAATTAAGCTGTTTTCCTGATTTGAGACTCATATTGATGTGAATTAAGTACCCATTCAAAGTTGTTTTCTTTCTTTTCTTGTTTGATTTCATTTAATTTATTTCTTAGTCTGTTAAGTATATACAGAGCAAATCTTGTTGTCAGCCAATCTGCTTTCTACCTTTTCTTTAATAAAGATTGTGGTATTTTTGTAAAAAAAAAAAAAGAGAACCTTCTATGTGTATCTATTTTATTACTGAGCTTCCCTTTGTTCCAGGGATATACTAAAAGATCACACACCTCTGGATCATTTTGGAGAAAGTGAGAGAAATTAACCAGGAACTGTATTTCTGTTTTTTCACAAAGGCATTGAACATGATACAACATGACACAGAGTCTAATAGTCTTTTGTGGGAGCGGCTGCACAAGCAATGAGAGACAGAGGGTATTTCAGAGAAGTGACTTGTCTGTGCAACCGACTATCAACAAGCCATGATGACGTGAAATAATGTTATAATAAATTAAACAGTGCTGTTACAGAAAAAAATTTACTATGAGAAATGGAAGCAGAAGTGAATGTTCTGCAATAAAAACAAATAATCCGTTCTTACCTAAACAATACTACATCACAAGTTACTACTCTACCTTAAAAGGAAGCATGTTGTTTCTTATGGAGGATGACATTGGTGCTGACACATCAACATCATTCTCCTTCCTCCCTGCCATCACCTGGTTGGTCCGGGCCTGTTGCCCAGGGGGTGGCTCTACCCATGCTGTCCATCCCAGGCTTTGGATGGGGCTTATGTCACAGACGTATGTGTTTGTACATCATAATGTGTTTTAAAAAACACAATCTCACTCCTGTTTCAAGTTTTATTACAGAACTCCCTTGTTCATGCCATGATACAGTTCCACAAACATTTGATATGAAGATCACACTTTACTAGATCCATGTTCTTTAAATAAAACACCCACTTACACCTGATTCTCATGTCATTTACTGACATCTGACTCAGATTTCACTTTCAAATGATCTTCTAAAAGGTTTGCATATTATTACCTCTCCCAGAAATGTCATTTTTCATCTTTTTCCTCAATAGATAAATGAAGTCTCATTTATTTGATTTGGTTCTCTTTATCTACTTTTAGGACGTGTGACAACATGATTACATTTTAGGTCAAACTCATACAGATATATGCAATATTTAAAAAGTTTCACAAACTTGTACACTATAGATATTGTAGTAATCTGTACAATTACTGTACTGTACACCATTACTGTAGATTATATATGAAGTACAATCAATATTCTCAGAAAACAATTACACACTTAATGAATTCAGTCATTTTTATTATAAACTACACACACACACACACACACACACACACACACACAAACCCACACACCACTAAACAGTTGTCCATACCTGAGTGTGTCCAGTTTACAGTGTGGATTCTTTAGTAGATCAGAAAGCTCCTTCACTCCTGACACTCCTGCGTGATTGTAAGTCAGGTCCAGTTCTCTCAGGTTGGAGGGGTTTGATTTCAGAGCTAAAGCCAAATAAGAACAGCCCTTCTCTGTAATCATACAACCTGATAATCTGCAGAAAGGATGAAAAAAAATACAGAAATGAAGCAGGAAATCTAAGTACTATTTTTGTCATATGGAGAATTTTACAAAACATTAAATGCAGGGGGGCATAATTGTGTCACAAGTGGATTTATTAACAAATCATTTTGATGAGATTTTTATATCAATATTTAAGTTAATTAAATGTGATATTTTTCTGATTTCTTCATCAAATGGGTAGATGTCTTAATATCTTTTGTAGTCATCCTTACCCACAGGAACTAATAATGATGGAAGGGTCTGTAATAGTTATATTGTGTTTGTACATGTATCAACAATACATTGTGGTGAAGTCCTGAGTATTACTGTGTAATATTTATCAATCAGTAATAACCTGACCTGAGTATCTCCAGATTACAGTGTGAACTCCTCAGTCCAGCAGAGAGCATCTCCACTCCTGAGTCCCCCAGATCATTATTACTGAGGTACAGTTCCTTCAAGAAGGTGGTTTCTGATTCTATAACTGACCGCAGACAAACACAGGAGTGTTCTCTAAGAGTACAGTCAACAAGTCTGCAAAAGAGAAAATACACTTTACAACACATTCCACTGAAATTACAAGTTATTACCTGTATATTTATGTTCCTGCCCGGTCGCTGCACTCCTCCACTGAACGTCGCCTTGCTTTGCCTAACATTCACACAAAGCAATCCAGACTGTTCTCCTCAGTAGTTCCCAGATGGTGGAACAAGCTGCTTACCACCACTAGAGCAGAGGTGTCCTTCACTGGGTTCAAGAAACTCCTAAAATCCGAACTCTTCAAAGAGCACCTGTTCTAGTGATCCCAAATACTCCCATGAGTACTGATATGCACTCAGCACTCGATATCGAAATGTTAATACTTAGTACTAGTAAATACTAGTACAACTCTATTTTTTTTCACATTTGTACTTTCCCACTATTGTAAGTCGATTTGGATAAAAGCGTCCGCTAAATGCAATGTAATATAATGTAATATATTTTTTTAAATTTGCTTTAAAGTTTTATTATTTTATTCTGGTTATATTTTTTACCTGGATGTCTCCAGTTCACAGTGTGAACTCTTCCATACTGCACTGATTGAACTGGAGACATATTACATTGAAAATTTATTTTATCCCACTTGCATGTTAACAGGACATCCCGTCATGTACATTAAAGACTACAGGCTATGCCTTGCATCTGGCCTGAGAGTGCCATAACTAATGCCATAAACCTGGGCTAGATTAGATGTGGAGTTCCAGGAGATTGATAAAAGGACTGTGTTCACACTTGAAGTGGAGAGAAACAAGAGCACAGAAACAGAGGTTTAGCTATACAACAGATATCTGAGTCCTTGCCCCAGTTGGTGTGTTCAACAGTTATTAGGTTTAATGGCTTTCATTCATATATATACACAGGACTGGTCCTGCAGCACCTGTACAGGAAGGGACAGAGCAGGATGTACTTTTTGAGGAGACTGAGGTCTTTCAATGTCTGCAGGAAACTCCTATGGATGTTCTGTCAGTCTGTGTTCAGCAATGTCATGTTCTAATCTGTGGTGTGCTGGGGCAGCAGCATATCCAAGAAGGACACATCCAGGCTGGACAAACTTATCAGGCGGGCTGGCTCTGTAGTTGGCATGAAGCTGGACTCTTCAAGCTGGTGATGGTGACTCTAAACAAACTGCTGTTACATTATGGACAATGCCAGTCACCCTCTGCACACTGTCATCAGTCATCAGAGAAGCCTGTTCAGTGACAGACTACTCCTCCCCAAGTGCAGGACAAACAGACTGAAACACTCCTTTGTCCCTCAAGCCATCAGACTGTACAACTACACTTTGGGTGGAAGGATGAGGAGTAACAGGGTAACAGATGCAATGCAGAGAAAGAGGCGAAAACAGGTCAATACACGGAATAACAAATAATAGGAAAAAGGCTTGGTAAGGCACTCTGGAGATAAAGTGGCAATACTTCACAGGGTAGAGAAGGGTAAGAGAGTTTATATAGTCTTAGCTTAAGTAAAGGCAGGTGATGCATCAATATTTGGGAGAGAGCAACCTTTGCACTCTCCTCTGACTGGCTCTGCCATTTTGGTGTGCTCCCGTTGTATGCTGGGAGTTGGAGTGGACTCGCTGCCTGACATATATATATATATATATATAAATGTATGGCCAAAGTCTGATGTACTTGAAATGACCAGTGTATACAGTGGTACCTTGAGATACGAGTTTAATTCATTCTGTAACAGAGCTCGTAAGTCAGTCAAATTGTATATCAAACAAATTTCGACCATTTAAAATAACTGAAATAGATTTATTCTGTTCCAGCCCTGTGAAACATCCCCAAACCATCCTAAATTATGGACAAAAAAGACATGTTTTGAATTAAGAAACACACATATATACTTTACCAATTCATAACAAAATATTTCAATTTCAGATTTCAATAAATATTAGTGTAAAATAATTTTTGGGAAATTCTTGCTGTAGCATTTGAAATTCACAGGGAAGTTGATGCGCGTAGTACTGTGTATTACAGATGCATAGTGCGTGCTGTACAGTAAAATCTCTCTTCTCCCATTTCACTGTGGCATCCGACTGCTGCCAAGAAATGGGAAGAATGGGAAGCCAAAGTAAAATTTTTAGTCAGAAGCAGCAGTAAGTCTCCATATCTACAGTATGTTCAGGGCTGGCGCTTGCATACACGGATCACAGGCATTAATCATGGGCAATGATCTAGATTCTAGATCTAGAAACATTTTACTATCTAATTTTTACATAATTACTGTATGTAAGTTATTTAAATGATCCAGATTTAAGAGTTTAAAACATTTTTACTATCAATTTTTTTCAAAAAGGATGCAGGAAGGAGTACAGCGCATGAGATTGGACTTGATTCTGTGGGTAACACCTGAGGAAGAATGAGATGCAGGTGTTGTGCTGCCCATACAAGACCTTTGCGCCAACACGCCAACTGGCAGCAGCCACTCGTATCTTGGAATTTCATTGGGATCTCAAACAAGAATACATACTGAATCACAGCTCGAATCTTAAAACATTTGTATGTTGGTCTGCTCGTATTCTAAGGTACCACTGTATTCTACTTTGGCTGGCCATTTCGCAAAGTGGCCACAACTCTCTGGCCAAAACACGATGTGCTGATTAAATAGTGCCTGGTAGGTGACATATCTGTTGCTTCTTGTGACAATACAGTCCAAACATACAGGTTTATTGACCATACAGTCCAAACATAAGTGCAAAGTTGTAATGAATTGAAGTTGACTGATAAGGTGAAACACAGAATTGGGTGATAATTTTAGGCTACATGCTTTGAAACATTTATTAATATTTAATAATAATAATATGTAATCATGTATTATTTTATTCATGACTAATTAAAAATTGTATTATTTATGTTAAAAATTAATCAGTACTTATTTTATTATGTAC
>BRDA01073942.1:0-14967 GCA_036984385.1 Crenuchus spilurus | reverse complement strand
CAAACATATTTTATAAAATAAAATAAAATGTATAATATTACATACAGAGTATGTACAAGCATTGACAGTCTCCACTGAAATTACATTATATTTATGCAGAACACGAAAAAGCAATACCAGAAGAGACCTGGTTGTCCCAGCAATCATTTACATAAGAATAGTTGGCAGCTGATGGCCCATCAGAGGGAGGGGGAACAAAAATCTCAAAAAACCTGGGTCTACCACTAGAGGGAGAGGGAAGAAGAATCTCAAAAAAAACCTGGGGAATGTTAGTGTTAAATTACAAATATATTCAACTGAAAAACTCATGGGTGCTCTACAAAATATATACTTTATAAACATTTACTGGCTTCCCTCTGGATTCTGTTATAGATGTGTTTTTACCCTTTCTAAGTTCAGAGAAACATGTTTATGCTAAATAACTTACAATCAAGTTTCAAAAAAACAGAGTGGAATGTTGTGCAGACATTTAAACCCCATGTCCTATTATTTATTTATTTTTACAATATATGCATTTTGAATTTGATGCCATCAAAACGTTTTTAAAATGTTGGAACAGTGAAAGTGAAATGTGCTTTTCACAAAGGAATTTGACCTCCACATTTAACCCATCCATGCAATAAAACACACACACTAGTAAACACACCAGGGGGGCAGTTAGTGCACATGCCTAAAGTAGTGGTCAGCCCATATTCATGGTGGTTGGTCATCAATTGGGGGTTAGGTGCCTTGCTCAAATGCACTTCAGTCATGTCCTACCATGATCAAATGGTTGACCTACTGTCACAAGACTGTGAACCTAACCACCAGGCCATGGCTGCCCCCAGAGTAAACAGGAGCATTTTTACCCCTATGATGCATCGCCTATTATTTTAACACTCTGTACTTGTTTGGGAACTGCTGTATTTTTGAAAGTAAATCATTTTTTCTCACTGACTGATTTAGTGACTGACCTACTTTGTGTTAGGCATACAGTATACATATTAACTAGACCCAGTCCAGATTCATTAATGCAGAACCAAAAACAGTACAATTAAGCATAATCTGGTTACATTTTAAACAATGGCTGAGACTTCTCAGAATCACCATATGGCAAAAGAATGTTAATGCAATGTATCACATTGCACAAACAAGTTATATCATAATTTAGTTTTCATGAATTCCTGAGTAACTAACGATGAGTTAAATATGGGTTCAAACAAGTCAAAAATGAAATAATTAATTTTTGAGCCACTGCCAATTACAGATTCCATTAACATTTACATAGCAAGCATCTCGCTGTACTGAATAAAATCTGGATGGATTTGTGGAAGGCTGTAGCTAACAAAAATAGCTAAAAGCCACTGCTACACATAATATTACTAAACAAGAAGGCTATCATGTGCTGTAGATTACTGTAGGCTATATGACAGCTCTCTATCACTGTTCATATTCTGAATAGAAAGCTTTTATTTATGGTACAAAAGCAGTTGCTTATATTTAGGTGACCAGTTAGGCTTGCTAGATGCAAAACCATTACAGATAATCTGCTCTCCTTTAAAATATAATTAAATCATTATTCATGCAACACAGCAATGAATTGCAAATTCCTGGTAAAAGTGAGGGCTCCCCTCGAAATGTAGTGTTCTTCGATACACATGATCTCTTCAGTTTAGTTTTGATTTAAATCTAAATAAGTGATTTAAATTTTGAATGGACTTTGACTAGCATAATAATAATAATAATAATAATAATAATAATAATAATAATAATAATAATAATTATTATTATTATTATTATTATTGTTAGTTTAATATTATATTATTAGTTAAAAGAAAAATAAAAGGTTAGAAACATAAATCAAATTTCAAATAAGAACAAAACATTCAGATAATGAAATAGTTTAGAAATGAATAATACACCATTAAAATATTTAGATTTTTTTCAGCTGCTATACATATTGTACTTTAGTTTGTTTTCAGTGCATTGCAAATGTATTTTAATGAAATGTCACCAAATGAACATTATCAAACTTAACAGATCAGAGACACTGACCAGAGGCTGTCCACAACTTTATATTACTGAGAAGCTCCTACTTCAGATATTACAGCACAGATTACACACCGACAAATCAAAGTTTTGCATACACAATCATAAATGCATGCTACAGCTGGCAGTGACATCACTGACATGCATTGATGACTGCTCGATCACATTAGGAAAAGAAGGGGGTGGGGGAATCAAGAGAATATAAAACAAAATAAAATGACAGTAACAACCATAATATATAAGAATGAGGAAGAGATAAGGAAGAAGGAAGAAATTATTGTGCAAATACATGCATACAGTGTGGTAAAAAATAAAATACAACATACAAATGTACACGGTGGTTAAATTGTGAACATGGATGGTTCTTAACAATAATAACTTGGCTAATGGCTAAACACATTTGATTCTGGTCAATTTAAGGTGTTCACTCAATGACAGTATATCAGTCACTCAACTTTACTCTTTCAGATATGAGTGTTAATCACTTGTCATTTAAATTTCTGTAATTTCAGCCTCAGCTAAACCTAGCCTGTAATGTGCTGTTTGAATACAGGGCCTGCTAAAATTAGCATTAGCAGCTAGTATACAACACACATTTTTTGCCTCTTCTACACACATTTTTCTATTTCTTTCTATGAACTTTGTATAATAACTGAAAGTTCTGTACTTTCAGCCTCAGCTGAACAGAGTCTGTAATGTGATTTTAGATACTGTAGTATTGTAATATTAACACTAGCAGCTGCTACACTATAAGCATTACTTTTTTTTTTTTTTTTTTTTTTTTACAAACGTTTACACATTTCTGCCCCCAATCCACTATTTCTCAAGTCTGCTCTATCGAAATAGTAAGAGACTTTGGTTAGATTACTGTCTACTAAGAAGGAACTATATTTTAGTCCCATAATGCATGACCTTGATCTCCACTGTTGAAATACTGGTGATTTTTGTGACAAGTGCTGTGTAACCAGTCCAGAAAAAGTAAGCTTGCCTAGTCTTGTTTCCCATTCTTGCTTGATATAGTATTTCAGCTGCTCAACAGTTCGCGGTCTCCTTTGTCATATTCTTTGTTTCATAATGTGCCAAATGTTTTCAGTGGGTGACAGGTCTGGACTGCAGGCAGGCCAGTTTAGCCTTCACAGATGTGCAAGTGAATCGTGCCCTGTGTACTAATACACCACCATACCATTATGGATGCTGGCTTCTGAACTGTGCAATGAAAATAAGCTGGATTGTGCCTCTCCTCTTTACCCTGACAGATGCAGCATCCATCATGTCCAAAAACATTTTACATTTTTGATTCAGTAGACCACAGGACACGTTTCCATTTTAAACACAGCCCATATTAAATTAACTCAGGCGAAGAGGTGACAATGTTTCTGGATCTGGTTTATGTATCATGTTTGTCTTTCTTTAACTTGCATTTGTGGATACAGAAACAAACTACTAATGCATCTCCAAAAATAAGAATACAGTGGTAACCCTATTTACGAGCATCCCTACTAACGAGTATTCCAGGTAACGAGTCGAGATCTCAGAATATTTTTGTTCCAGGTAACAAATAAAATTCCAAGTAACGAGTAGCTTTATATTTAATTACTCAGTAAATTTCTTCAAGTATGCCAAACCGCTAGGGGCGCTGCGGTCGTAGCATCTCCTAGATGCTAATGTAGAAGAAGAGGTCAGTCAATACCTTTGACCGCTGTCCAGTAAAAGTTCCCGTTGAAAGCGACGCTAAGGTAGCAAAAGGTAGTGAACAAGAAAGTTAGATAAATTTTACTTTTACTTTTCATATGATAAGTGTAACCATGCCATACACGTACGCCCGTCCTCCTCTCCTTCTTAGCCGCCAGCCTACATGAGCACCGTCAGTCTCCCTCTCCTCAGCGGCCAGCCTACATGAGCACCGTCGGTGTCCCTCTCATTAGCGGACAGCCTACATGAGCGCCGTCGTCGTCACGTTTATGTTTTAAAAAACCCATATAAGCACATTATTTAGCATATTAAAGTATACTGTATATTGGCCGGCTGACACGGATTAATGAGTTTTACATGTATTCATATGGGGAAAATGTATCCAGCTAACGAGCATTCCAGCTAACGAGCTCGGCTCCTGCACGGATTAAACTCGTAAGTAGGGTTACCACTGTATAATGAAAAAAAATTATTTGCTATTGTAATTAAATTAAAAAAGGTAAACTGCAATGTTTTATATTCAATGTACATTAAATGTAATAATTCAAGCCAGTTTTGTTTTAATTTTGATATTGTTTGTAAAGTAATTTACTCAAACTCCAAATTAAGATTTGAAATTCTGAATTTCTGATTTTATGAGCTTCAAGCCATACTGTTCAACAGTAAAACAAAAAAAGCTTTTAAATGTGTCACTTTATGTGTAATAAATATGAAATTGACCATTTTAATTAAATTATAAACACAAATTAACTCTGTCACAATATTCTACTTTTTAGAAGCACTAGTATGTTCACAGACAATGGATTTCTGAAGTGTTTCTGAACTCATGTAGTGATTTCCATTACAGAACTGTATCTGTGTTTTAATGCAGTGCTGTCAGAGGGCCTGCAGATCACAACAATCCAGTAATGATTTTTGGCCACTTCTGTCCCTCATACAGAGATTTCCCTGGATTCTCTGAATATTTTAATTATATTGTGTCAATCCATCAATCAATCAATCAATCAATCAATCAAATAAATCAATCAAAAATGATATTTTGTGCCATAAATGATTTTTTTTTGTTTGTTTTTTGCTATTTTACATTGAGAAACATTATTCTCTAATTATTGCAGAATTGGTGAACATAAACACACTATGAGCAATTACTTCAAACTGCATGATTAAGTAGCCCAGATTCATTAACCTTCCTTACCTACTTAGCACCCATTTTCTGACAAACAGCCAGCACAGTAACTTCTGGTATAGATGTTCAACAGATATGTACAATTTCCCTCGAAGCAAGGGTGTACTAAAAGATATTAATATGAGATCAGATGAAGGCATAAGTCCATTTTGTTCTTCATCTGAAAAAAGAAACCAACTTAATATTGGGAATGCAGTTTAGGTTTAAAAAAAGAAAATACAACTATGAATACATGACATATAACACATTTGGTTTCTGTATGTTAGATATTTTCCCTTAACATATACCAGAAAAATAACCGCAGACATTAATTTAACATATAAAATGTGGTAGATTCAGAAGTACGCAATTTACTAACTAAATAATAACAAATGTTCAGGCATCATTCATATAAGCAAGCCTTAAAGTATATTTTACTGGGAGAAAAAGTCGCTGTGAACAATATGTGATGTTCATCACATGAATTTTTATTATGTCACTATCTTTCCTACTTTGACTTTGGTACTGTAATAGTTCTTGAGCCAATAAATATGCTGGGTCAACTTTAGCCAACTTTATCAACTCCATCCTGTTTAATAAATGTCAAAATCCAGAGTAAGAGTGTGAAAGGGACTTATGAATGAAGCTTCAACCTGCCTAAACATACACAAAGAGTCTGATATTGATTACAAGCTTAGCTGCTAACACGTACAACTTATCAGTCATACAAGCAACAGCCTGTTGTTTTTCAAGAGAAACTTAGATTTGAATAAAAGAAACATGTTTTTGTAAAAAAATTTTAAGTGAATTTCTTTTAGTTTTCCAACACTTTTATTTCTTGCAGACAGACTGAAATAGTAATCTGTGGTCAGAGTAGTCTACCCTGCTGTGAATATAAAACTAATCGCAAACCCCATTTCCAGAAAATTTAAGACATTTTCTGAAAATGCATTAAAAACTGAAATAGATTTTTGTTATGTTAATGAATTCTAACTTTTCTTTAATAGACAAAAGTACAAATAAAATATTTTTCGTCACAAAGCGTCCTCACTTAGCAGTTTAAGTGGTAACAGGTGAGGTGAGATCTTTTATTCAGACTGTTACCAAGTGCAAAATAAAAATAAAAATAAAAAACACATCATCTGTGATGGCATGGGGAGTGCATCAGTGCCCACAGCAGTGTCCATATGTGACGGTATCATGGATGTGGCTGATATTAGAATTTTGGAGACACATATGCTGCAATCAAGATGACATCTTTTTTTTTTCAGAAACTCAGTAGGACAAGACCTCATTCTGTACGAGTTAAAACAGAGTGGCTGTATTTACATAGATTGCATGTGGCTGACTGGCCTGCTTGCAGTCCAGATCTGTCTCCTGTTGAAAAATGAAAAGGAGAATCAGTCAACAGCGACCACAAACTGCATAGCAGCTGAAGTCTTTTGCACTACAAAAACAGACACAAATTCAACTTGCAATCCTGCAATAATTAGTATCTTCAATTCCCAAATGTTTAAACAGTGTATTTAAAAGAAAAGGTGATGTGACCCCACAGTAAACATAGGCATCCAAACGTTTAGTGTGTAGAAATAATAATAATAATGATAATAATAACAATAATAATAAGTTCAACTTATATAACGCCTTTCTCAAACCCAAGGATGTTTCACAAAGCAAGGGGGGAGAAAAAAGAATAGAGCAGAGGAGTGAAAATGGAGAGAGAATTGAGGTTTTAAGCTGAGTACTGAAGGAGGATAGAGTGGGCAGTCTCTGAGAGGACTCTGAGGGGACCCCCCCATCCCCTCAGAGTTCGGAAAGGGCTGTAAGGATGCAGGAGCTTGGCTAAGTAGGCTGGAGCTGGACCATTGGAGAGATTTGTAAGTTAATAGCAGGAGTTGAATGTGAAGTTGAACTGAAAGCCAAGTGTAGCTGAAACAGAATCGGGGTGATATAAGCTGATGTTTTAGAGCGAGAGATTAATCTGGCAGCAGAGTTTCGGACTGAAGAGACTGAATGGTTTTGTTAGGAAGGCCAATAAGAAGCAAGTTACAGTAATCTAAACAGGATGATATGAAAGCAGGAACCAGAGTTTTAGTATCTTTCATGGTGAGTGACAGGCAAAGACGATAAATATTACGCAGATGGAAAAAGGCTGTTTTGACCAGAGTCCTGATGTGATGCTCAATAATAATAATTAAACAGTGCCCCTAAATTTTCAACCACACTGAAAGTTTTTATCGTTATCATCCAAATTAACAGTAAAGTCAATCAAATTTGCAATCTCATACAGCCAATGCGTAGAATCTCTGATTGATCTGTGTTTAATTATAAGAAGTTACAACTCATCCATTGTCTGAGGTCATGAATGCAAGACGTTAAGGTGAGGTATGGAAGGATAGAAGTAGTTTTGGTGCTGACATAGATCTGAGTATCATCAGCATAACAATACATACAATAACAATAACAACAACAACTGAAGTTCATGAAGGTGGATAATCTGATCAAGGGGAAGCATATGCCATTTATTACAAATACGCTAATTATTACAAATAAATATGTTTATTTGTAATAAATAGAATGATTTCATCATTTAAATTTAAGTGAATTAACAAAATGCAAATTTTGAATTTTAGAAATTGTCCCAACCTTCCTGGGAATGGGGTTTGTATAAAAAACCTATAAGAAACAAGAACAGAAAAGAAAAGAAAAGCAGTGTATTAATATGACTGATTGTTTATATAAAGTGTACACAGTACAGCTACAACCCAAAACAAAGTTAAATGTAATAACAGACAATTGAATTTTGAAGTAATTAAGTTATACTTTATTTGTACTTCGACATCATCTTCTACCAACAAGTAGGATATTGTATGCACTTTGCTTGGTAGTTTCACCATTAAATTTTAATTTCATTTCATTTAAAATGATAGCTCCTGTAGTGGGTGAAAGATAGCAAGTGTGGCACAAAGAAAACAACAAGCTATAAATATTTTATGCTGTTTAATGTGCAAAGATGCTATCAGTACACAATGGTGCCTTCATTACTCACAGTATCATTTTTTATCACTTTTTCTTCCACTTGTTTTTGGTGAGTTTTCCTTGCTGCCATTGCCTGTGACTTACTCATGGGGGCTTGGGCCTAGATTCCTACTTTTAAAGCTCTTCTGTACATCTCATTTGTGACAACACTGGCTGTATAAAGCACCATACAGATACATTTGATTGATTGATTGATCCATAAAACAATTGTTTCAGCTTTAGTGTCTAGACAGCAACACTTCAAACATTTCAATAATGAAATATTTTATAACATATCAGATTAGGGCAGTAGACTTTAGTGTCCACTGTGAATGCCTTTAAATTATTTTTTTCAACAACAGGTGTCTCATATGCTAGTTAAACAAATCTTATGTCTACCAAACAATAGGACACACACTGAAAGACACAATTGGACTACACTCTTCTGTAAACTTCTGGGAGTTTTTAGGATACAACCAACACCCAAACAGAAGACAGGATTCTCTAGAGAAATACTATCCATGTGGTCATCAGTAGTCAAAATCAACTTCACAGTCCCTCCAACTGTTATAATTGACTCTGTATATGAGGCAAGTAAGAGTAACATTTGAACTCTTGTGCTTTCGGTTGAATTGTTCATAAACCGAGATCCGCTTGTTTTCAAACATTGTGAGAGGAAATAAAGATAAAAATGAAATGTCTCAGTTTCTCTACACAAGTCTCCTGCTGTTCAGATGCTTCTCCTGAGAAATAGACCTCAGACTTCTTAATAAAGTCTGCATATGTTGGTTCCATTATAGATGCGGAGAAGAGGTGAAAGACATGAAGGTAGAAAAAAGGAAAAGAGCGGTGACTAAACACTTTGCAAATATTATACAACTCATGTCTTCTGGCTAGTGTCAGGCTTGTTAACATGCTTGTTAGCATGCTTCTTCAAAAGCCAGAACACACTAACATGCTTGTTAGCATGCTTCTTCAAAACCCAGAACACACTCCAGATAGCAAAATTATTCTGGCCCACGTCTGGCCCTCATCCCACATTTCATTTGTGCATTTCATGTATTGACGGCACTTGGGTGGATTGCTCCTGGTTGCAAGATGTGGGCCACATATACGCCAGATTAGGGCCACATATCATTCAAATATAGGTAACACTGCCATATCTCTAGGTGTTTTAATATGTGGGCCACTGATGGCTCATACAGTATGTAAGTAACACTGCTATATCTCTGCCAGAAGTGGACCACATCTGTTATGGTACATGTGGGCCAAATGTGTATTTTTAATATACCCACATTTGACTCACATTTAGTTTGCCATGCCGGCAGTGGGCCAGTAGTGCCATTTCTCAGCCAGAAGTGGCCCACATCCGTATGCTATCTGGGACTGAACAGACAACCAGACAAACATGTACATTATAATGACTGCTATTATCAAATCTTCAGAAAAAAGAACCAACATTATTCTACTAACTTTAGGTGTTTCATGGTGTAATATGTGCAATATTCAACATTTATATCCATAGGATATAATGTTTTTATACTACACTCTAATCTCACTATATTCTTTGTCTGTTTTGTGTCTAATATGTATAGTCTAATGTACTGTGTCTGATATATCTTGCATTGGAGTCTGGAGAACTACAATTTCATTCAGCTATACAATCCCTGTTGTAGAGTCTGAATAGCAATAACTGACTTTACTGTCTTTTATTAGGTCTGTGTTTGCATCTGGTTGCTGTACTCTGGTCTTGAAGGTCCATTTCCCCCACTATATATCAGCTTTTTAACAGTATGGAAATATTTGTCTCCATGTACATTTCACACCCAATACATTTAACAAAATAATAATAAAGCATTTGACGTAATAATGAAGTGTTTAGTAAAGTTTTTGATGCACTAAATCAGTGTATTTTCATTGTATCTGCCTATTCAGCCTACATCAGTCCCACCAGTTCACAATGACTGTATTTCAGCCTCAGTCTGCTTTGTGAATAAATCCCACCACAAGTGGTTTAGTACATAAACCCACATGAATATCCCAAGTAAAAAAAAAACAAAACCTGAAAAATATTGGATCACTGACTGCATACTGGCTGCAGAGGAAAGATGTATTGCCTTTATTGTCTTTCTTTAAAGGAAATACTTGATTACAGACCCAGGAAGCTACTTATCATCATGTATTTCCTGTATATGATTGGTCCACATGAGGTTGTTGAAAACAGTTTAAGCCATAACTGACAGTCAGAGCATGACACTTGTAAATTTTCTCCCTTCCAGGCAAGCGCCCAATTTGTTTCCATTAGCTGAACAGGTACAGGGTGCAATTAGAGCAGATAAAAACATGAGGCAGTAAGTGGCCTCACTAATTTGGTACATTATTAAGATAATGTGTGTTTGGTGGCATTAGCAATCCACATGGGGACCAGATTCAACATAATCACTGCAAACAGCATTAACTCAGAGCACATTAAGAGCCGAGTAGTGACAAAACATGAACTACACACTGAGCCCTGCAATTTACCACATCAGTCAATCTACTGCTAGTGGGGGGAAGAGAGAGAGAGAGAGAGAGAGAGAGAGAGAGAGAGAGAGAGAGAGTAAGACAGAGAGTAAGTTGTCAGTTTTTATCATATGATCAGAAAATGATCAATGATTGTTAGAATATATAAGACTGCAGATATATTGATCCCATTTATACCTGGTATTTTCCTGTCTCAAGTATCAGGATATCAGTGTAGAAATTACCCACATTATGCAAGATGCAGTTTAACCTGATGTTATAATAGTGAGAATGCATTAATCACAAAAGTCACATTCACCAGAGAGAAGTGGTCAAGGGCCACCTAATACAGTGGTGCTTGGAAGTTTGTGAGCCCTTTAGAATTTTCTATTTTCTGCATAAATGTGACCTAAAACATCATCAGAAGTTAAACAATTGAGACAAAAATATTATACTTGGTCATTTATTTATTGAGGAAAATGACCTAATATTACATATTTATGAGTATCATAACTTTGGGAACCTCTAGGATTAGCAGTTAATTTGAAGGTGAAATTACTTTCAGGTGTTTTCACTCAATGGGATGACAATCAAGTGTAAATGGACACCCTGTTTTAGTTAAAGAACAGGGATCTATATCTGCACTTCACAACACATGTTTGTGGAAGTGTATCATGGCAAAAACAAAAAAAAAAGATCATGGCACGAGAAAAACAAATTGTAAGAAAATGGAAGAAATACAAAATGAATGTCAATCGACCTCGATCTGGGGCTCCATGCAAAATCTCACCTTGTGGAGTATATTTGATCATCAGGAAGGTGAGAAATCAGCCAAAAACTACACAAGGGGAACTTGTTAATGATCTTAAGGCAGCTGGGACCACAATTGCCAAGAAAACCATTAGTAACACATTACGCCGTAATGGATTTTAATCCTGTAGTGCCCCTGCTCAAGAAGGCACATGTGCAGGCACGTCTGAAGTTTGCCAAAGAACACCTGGATGATTCTGAGAGTGATTGGGAGAAGGTCAGATGTGTGGTGTCAGATGCTGTGGTCAGATGAGACAAAAATGTAGCTCGTTGGCATTAACTCAACTCATCATGTTTGGAGAAAGAAAAATGTTGACTATGACCCAAAGAACACCATCCTCAATGTCAAGCATGGAGGTGGAAACATTATGTTTTGGCGGGGGCATGACGACTCTGTTGCGAGAGTGCTCTGGCGCTGCCGGACTCGTCTGCCGCTGCTGGCCTGTCTCTACCCCCCCACACACCTACCCTCCCAGCCCCTCCCTCACCATTTGCTATGTCTTGTCGTTGTGCTTTAGGCGTAATTAATAGGTGATGTTTTTCTTTTCCCACCTGGGCCCTCATACTGCGCCCCACTTAGGGGCGCAGGTTGAGGGGGTTGAGGGGGGTTTTATTTTTTTATCACCTCCCCTCCCTCCCCATTGTGTTCCACTGTTTCTCTTCTGACTGATGATAATTGTGTACTTGTACTTGTGCCTGTGCACTGACAATAAAATTGATTCTGATTCTGAAATGTTTAGACACCAAGTATTAAGTCTTATTTGCTAAGGGATCAAATACTTATTTCTCTCTGCAAACTGCAAATAAGTTTATATATTTTATACAATGTAATTTTCTGGAATTTTGTTTGATATTCTATCTCTCAATGTTAAAATAAACCTACCCTTGAAATTATAGACTTTGTCAATGGGCACACTTACAAAATCAGCAAGGGATCAAATAATAATTTCTTCCACTGTACATAAAACATCACTCAGTACAGTCTGAAAACCACTCAGTGCAGCCAAAACCACACTAAATACAGCCCAAACTTTGGTTAATAAAACCAAACCCCATCCAATACAGACAAAACCCTGTCCAGTACAATCAAACTCTACTCAATGTAGCCCAAAATCCTGCTCAATACAACATAAACCCTGCCCAACTGGGGCATTCATAAAACGTTTTGAGGTTTTTTAAGTGAAAGCGTACAATCATTGAATGAAAGAATGTTACATAGCACCTTTCTAATACCCAAGCATGCTTTACAATCAGTTCAATCAACACAATCGTTTTACACACTTAGAACTCAACCACGCACTGGCGAGAAGCTGCAGCCAGTCACACACAGTGTACTCTCAACCAGAAGCAATTCTCCATCTGTAGGACTGCATTGAGCACTAGGGGCATCACCCAGGACAAAGTGCCAAACCGTATCTCAGCATACACACACACACATTCATTCACACACAAACCTACACATTCATTTACACACACCAGGGTCTTTTAGAGTAGCCAGTTCACCTGATCTCCATGTTTTTGGACTGTGGGAGGGAACCCATGCAGACAGAGGGAGAACATGGAAACTTCACCCAGATGGGAACCCAACTATTGTCTAATGTGCTTGTACACAGAGAAATCTGACCTCCACATTTAACCCATATGTGCAGGTAAACACATATACACACACTAGTGAACTAGGGGTCAGTAAACAAACAGACTGACTGGTGGGCTGCCCTGTACACTATGTTCGGGGAGTAGCTGGGGGTTAGGTGCCTTGCTAATTGCCACTTCAGTCATGTCATTTTAATAAGATGTTACATTAAAGTACAATCATTTTGCTCTTATGTCAGATTGTCAGTCTAACAATTACATTTATTCAAATTTTGAGGCACAAGGTTTCTGGCCCATTTGCGCAGATTTGTTAAAGAGAAATGCATAATATCTCTTTCTCAAAGCACTAATGTACTTTGTTTTGTCAGGAATTGACCAATAATAACTGCAGAAATGCCATACTGTATAATTCTTTGCTATCATTTATTTAAGAGGCTCAAAATACTTGCACTTATAAGTGCTTGAGGGAATTAAATAAGTATATCAAACAATGCTTAATGCACTATTAAGTGTTTCTGTTTACTGTCTCTGACTGTTTGAGTATGGGCAAGCATCACCAACTGGGAGAGCAGAGAGACACAGAAACATGAGACAGATGGCAAATGGAGATGGGGGGAATAAAAGAGGAAAGCAGAGGAGAGACATGGCTGTTACAGAGACAGAAGCATGTTTAAAGAACCAAAAAGAAGGGTGAGATCTGAGTACATTAAAAACTGTAACAGTGTTTAACGTTTTTAACTTGTGTATCTTCTTAAATTTGAAAAGATTACAAACTGTCAGTAGTGTTGGTGAGTAAATAATATTTGATATTGTGTTTGTTTATATACAAGTGTATGTATCTGGTATAGGCGTAATGGGTCCAGCAAGAACAACACCAGGGGTGGCCTGATTATCCTGTAAGAAATGGTACAAGAGATTGCTTACACCATTGTTTGACATTGTCATTAACATCAGTTTGACATTCAACATCTCACTTTATCATTATATCATTATGTACCTCGCCTGGTGGATGTTAGACATCTTGCATTCCTCAATCTTCTGCTTGAGGATGCCCCACAGGTGCTCAATTGGGTTTAGATCTGGAGATATATTTGGCCAGTCCCTCACCTCTAGCTTCAGTTTTGTCAGCAAGGTAGTTGCTTCAAGGTGTGTTTGGGGTCATTATCATGTTGGAAAACTGCCATTCAGACCAGATTCCAAAGGTGCTCTGTCACAGTACATGCTGAATCCATGTTTCCCTCAAATGAGCTGCAGCTCCACAGTGCGGGGAGCACACATGCAGACACAGGACATGATGCTACCACCACCATACTTGACACAGTTACTCCTCCTGTTGTGTATGAGATGCTTATGCTTGCAAAGTAAATGCATGAGGTTAAAATGTTATCATGTTAAGACAAGTGTCGCAAAACAACCAGGTATAAACATGGTCAAACACCAGTGTTGCGAATAACGGCGTTAAAAATAACGGCGTTACGTAACGACGTCATTTTGTCAGTAACGGGATAAAATAATTAATTACTTTTCCTGTCGTTACAATGCTGTTGATGTTACTGGTCATTAAAATTGGTCCGTTACTATATATTGATATACTAACAGTAATCCGAGCGGACCTCTGCTCAGGCTAGTGAGGAGTAACAGGTGTTACACTGAGAACTGTGACCTGTCAAGATCTGTGACTTGATAGAAGAAGTCACAGATCTCGATAGGTCACAGTTCTTGGTGTAACACCTGTTTAACTTAAGTCAGTAAGCGATTGGCTAAGTCAACGTTATGGTAGCCAATCAGAGCCAGTACTTTTACACATGTGCCGAGAGGCAGAGGAGCAAGCCGAAGAAAAGTTAGCATTTTCAAGGTGGCGATATAAACATTATTTTAAATTCATTGAGGTTAAAGGCAAAACTGTGCATGTAATGTGTACATTATGTCCTCGGGCGAAGACTTTGTCGACATCCACTGTAAGCAACTCTAATTTAATAAAGCATCTTCACAACGACCCACGCAGTTACAAAGTTAGATGATAGTAAGCCGTCCACTAGCAAAGGACTCAGAGCAAAGTCCGCAAAGCAGCAAAGGCTTGATTTTTGAAGAATAAGACTATAGAGGTTTTGTTGTTAAGCTTACTTCTGTTGTGAACAAACCAGTTGTCTCAGGTTGAG
>BRDA01073938.1:0-10469 GCA_036984385.1 Crenuchus spilurus | reverse complement strand
TATTGACATTTGCCATCTCCACATCATTGCATTCAGTTTTTATTCACAATTTGTTTAGTGTCCCAACTTTTTTGGAATCCGGTTTGTAATTTTTGTTTATAATCATTTTTAATGATTATCAGCCCTGCTCAAAAATTGAAATTGTGGTAGTGCAAAGCCATAGTGAGAGAATATTTGGTCCATTTTTTTTGGCTGTAATGCACAGTAAAAATTACATTGTACTTTTTTTATTAAAAATGACTGTACTTGTAGTTTCCTTAAAAACTAAATATAATTTCCAGGAACTTGAAATATAGTTTTTTGCTTTATTGTGCAGTTCTATACTGAACTCTTTACAAAAGCTATAGACAATATAGGCTTGCATTCTTTTACAGGTTCTATTCGGTGAAATTTATTTATTTATGTCTAAGCACTTATGTATCTATTTTTTATGTCATTGGTTCTCAGTCATAGTCCACTTTTTACATTTGAGATTATTCTGTTCCCAGCACACCTGATCTAAATAATGAACTAATTAATAAGCCCTACCTGAGCTTAATTCAGTATGTTTAGGCAGGAAGAGCACTGCAACATGCAGGGCTTTGGTACTTCAGGACCAGATTCAAGAACCACTGTCAGATACTGAAATTATGTTCTTGCACCCACATATTCCCATAGTTAAATGTGCCTGTTAATAGTCATACATTTTTTATATTTATATTTATACAGTTTAATTTGTTAGTAGTAATCCCTGAAATGATAAAAATACATTATTATTTATTCTATTTTTACAATATAAATTTTAGATCAACTCTATAGTGTCTGAGCGCTAAATATCTGTAGCTTTCAAGAGCAGTGGCTATTTCCTTTTGTTCCCAGTTTTCACTGTTTGCTAAGTGTCTGTGACTTTTCTTATAAATCTGTTTGAGTTTACGTTGCTGAGGATATTCCAGGTTACCATGTAAGTTCCCAGCAATGCTACAGAATTTAATTAAAACTGGACATGTATTTGAAGAGTGCCACAACTCTTATTGTACTTTTATTGTACAGAATCTGTCTAGCCAGAGATGTGTTGAGGCCATAAAACCCTCAGAGACAATGATGGCATGGGTCACTCGGTCCATGCTTAAGCTGTGCTTAAAGATAAAGTTCTTAAAATGTAGTCAAGCCTTAAAACATAAAAAACTGCTAGTATCTAGGAGAGGTGGATTGATATTGTATCAAACCTGCAAATTCCATAGTTGATCATTATACCACAGTTAATTTTGGGCCTGCAATCTGATTGGCTGAGAGATGTTCTCAGAGTGCTGATATTGAAGGATAACGTCACTCTGACTGAAGCTCTTTAAGTATTACTCAGCCACATACATGTAACCTTGCAATGACCCCAGCAATGAATAAACAAGTGTCCCAATACTTTTGCTCATATAGTGCACTTCAGGGTCCATTACTATAGTTCCTTACGTTTCCTGCTGCACAAAGATCTCCTCAATATGTACTGCTTTTACTTTACTTTTTTTCACTAGGCACTAATACAGTAATTTAATAATTACAGCATTGCTAATGCTAACATACTATTTTGTTGTTTGATTTCAGGCAGATTTCTCACTGTCAAAGTCCTGGACAACACCACACTCACCACAGGAGACACACTGAACCTTACCTGCTTGGTTTCTGCAGATGACCATTCTGTCTTAGGCCTTGAGGTGACATGGCTACTAAATGCCACACATGTACTAGCCCATCTTGGTCGAGATGGAGTAGTGGCAAAAACCTCAAATGTACTGGACATGAGCCAGGTTGGAGTAGGCATTTTCAGCCTGGAGATCCTTAGAGTTGAGCTATCTGATACAGGATTCTACTCATGCAGGGTGAGAAGCTGGGTGCAACGCAGCAAGGGAAAATGGTACCAATCAGCAGAGAAGATGTCAACCCCTGTACAAGTGCTAGTCACCTCAAGAGGTGAGTGTTTCCCAAGACCAAAAGAGAATGCAAATGTCTATGAGAACAGTGTAGATTGAAAAATTACGCCTTCCACAGCTAGTAGTCAAGAAGTTGCTTTGGGAAATGGAAGATCAGCATGTGTAGTGTTGGCTGTTCTGAGAGTTTCTTCATATCCATAAAGTCCCAATTGGAATCACTACAGTAAAAGATAATCCTGAGCAAGGCAGACAGTGTCCTGTAACTTGGCAGAGTCATATGAAAGTCAGTGTTTGCAAAGCATGAGGAGCCAAATAACCCTGATGCATCCTGAAACCATCATTCTACTTAATACTGGGGATGATGGCCAAAAGTCTTTCTTTTTTCCATTTTTTAATTGAAAATGATTGAGTTTAATGTCTCATTGCATTCTGAAATGAAACAATAGGAGTTAAATAAGAACTCATGGAATCAGTTTATAGACCAAAATGTGTCTAAACTTTTACACAAAGTAGCAGCTTTGTCAGATATAACAGCTGAACACACTCATGACATTCTTTCTACAATAGACATCAAACATTCTTCAGACAGTTCTTCACAAATCTGCTGCAGAACATCACATAAATGTTGGCACTTGTAGGTTTGCTTTGCTTTTCACTTCATCCCAAATCAGCTGGATGGTCTTTAAGTCTGGAGACTGTGCTCCACTCCATGTTTTCAAGCTGACCATCTTGTTCTATTTTCCTGAGGTAGTTCTGGCAGAGCTTGGACTTGTTTTGTCTCATTGTCTTGCTGTAGGATGAACCTCTACAATACCTGAGGGTACTGCATGGCACTGTGGTAGCCGTGGTGGCTCAGGCTGCCTCTCACTCTGTAGGATTTAGTAGCACCAGCTTTCATCTACCTCCACTACTGCAGAACAGCTTTCACCACTTTTGCCTTCTTTGAATTGTTGCTGTTTCTTATGTAGGTAGTAGTGGAGTGTCAACTCCCAAAGAATTGATTCTTCAACTCCAAGTCAGCTGTCAAGTCACTGAACAGAGAGTCTTTTTGTGAAGCAAAAGCCTAATTCTCATTGGCTATTCTCTGTGGAAACTCTTGAGAAAGAGGTGGTTGGTGAGCAAGAAAAGACACTCAAACCAATCGTTCTGAGCAGGTCTGTTTAGAAAGGGGTCGCTTATAATGAAAACATTTGGTATTTTAAACAAATTTTGTCAGAAACATTTAGACCCTGACTGTGTTAACCATTAGCCCAAATGTGGGGTATGTTAAGGCATGTAGCGGCATATGCTTTGTACATTCCCCTGAGGGAGTTTGGTATCTTTTTACTTATAACCCAATCAAATAAGAACTTCGGTTTCAGCTATTTCTTCTATCAATTTACTATTTTCATAAAGATAACACAGTGGCCTAATCATTGACACGGACCTACTCTTTCAAGCATCCTTGGGAAAGGACTGGAGAGTGTATGTTGTGTTCAGCACATAAGGAATTGCTCCAACAGTCAAAGTTCTACTACAAGCATATGCTTCCTCAAAGTAGTAAAAATGGCCTTTTTTCCAACATCCTGCAAAAAACAATCCTTCTGTTATGTGTTAGGGAATGTTTCTCAAGGACATATTTGACCACTAGATGAACATTTAAGGGGTGAAAGAACTACTAAACAAGGAAAAGGTAATTAAACAACAGTGGCTCTTGTGTTGGTAGTTTTCAGACTCATCTGCTTATAAGTCACTGTATTTGTTCTTAACTGCTGATGTTTTTATTATTCAAAATGGTCCTTCATTAATGAAAATAAGATATAAGAATAAGGTCATGATGACTAGAGCACAGAGTCTTATCTCTGAAATATTGTAGGCTCGCATCCCACAAGCGTTTTCTACAGAGGAATGATCCCATGCTATTTTGTAACAAGACAATGCTCCTGCCCACACTGTGAAGACCACCAAGAAGTAGCTTGTGAACGAGTTCATCAGGTTTATGTTTGGCTGGTCAGAGTCAAGATTTGAATCCTGTAGATAATATTTGCTCTCATATTAAACACAAAATATCCAGGAAGTATTTTTCAGCCATTTGGCTGCTCATCAACTCTTTGAAGTCATTACCATTGTGTGGAACAACACTGACATTTGCATGTCATGCTAAAATACAAACCACCACCAGCTGTCCTTTGTCATCAGAAACATCATCTACAGGCATTCTGATTTATTTTTGTTTTCCTTAACCAGTGCCGAAGAAAATGGGTTCCTATTACACAAGTAGTGTCTGTTTACCCATTAGTACACTTCTCACAAAGCTGAGTTTAAGAATGGTAACTTTGCGCAGATGTATAGGACACAATTCTATGTGGAATGTGGAAGTAGAGTGATAGAGAGTGAAAAGGAGAGACAGAAGTGCAACACACAAGAAAAGACATTGTGTGAGCAAAGACCTGAGTGTCATATATTGTGGATTGAGTGTCTGGTGTGGAGACACTAGCTGAACTTGACTCTGAGACCCCCCTTGCCCTCTTGTTCTTGTCCCCAGCAACTGACTGAAATCCAGCTGAAGAGTATTCATCATGTCTGTTCCATTTGTCTGGCTAAAGAAAAGAGTTATGTGCCTTGTCTCTTCATTTTTTTCTCTTTCACGTCTTTACCAAGTGTCTGTTCAGAACTGCATATTATATAGTAGGGAAACACTGATTAGGATTTCTTTACAACCAAAATAGCTGAGAGCCAATTGATTCATTGAACACACCAGCACATTTCCTGTGCTTTCTACTAGCCACATCATTTTAACATTTGTGTGGGATTTTTAGATTGAGAAGAGGTGGTAGAGTGCAGTGAATGTCTTATTGGATGTGTGTAAAATGGGTTGTAACACATTTCTGAGGAGAATGTCCTGTAAACTTTGATTTTTACCACTGTTGGTAGACCTGTAAGCCTATGCTTCCAATAACTGCAAATTCAGCTACTTCCTGCACACTATGGTCTTTGGCAACTTTATGAAAATAAAGTTATTGTATTACTGAATATTCAGAAATATACATTTAATATACAGAAAATAAATTTTATTTAAGTATATTGTGACTGTGGGACTATGCACTGTTTTTTTATTGAAAAAGTATTATATATATTACATACAGTTATCTACAGTGGTATGAAAAAGTTTAGGCATTCCTGATAATTTTACTGATTTTCATTAAATCATTGGTTGTTTGGATCAGCAATTTCAGTTAAATATATCGTATAGCAGATAAACACAGTGATATTTGAGAAGTGAAATGAAGTTTTAGAACTGAACGTGTGCAATAATTATTTAAACAAAATTAGGCAGGTGCATAAATTTGGGCACCCCAACAGAAAAATTACATCAGTATTTAGTAGATCCTCCTTTTGCAGAAATAACTGCCTCTAAACGCTTCCTATAGCTTCCAATGATAGTCTGGATTCTGGTTGAAGGTTTGATGGTTTCCGAGCATGGACAGCCCGCTTTAAATAACACCACAAATTTTCAATAATATTCAGGTCTGGGGACTGAGATGGCCATTCCAGAACGTTGTACTTGTTCCTCTGCATGAATGTCTTAGTAGATTTTGAGCATTGTTTAGAGTCGTTGTCTTGTTGAATTATCCAGCCCCAGCACAACTTCAACTTTGTCACTGATTCTTGAATAATGTTCTCAAGAATCTGCTGATATTGACTGGAATCCATGCGACCCTCAACTTTAACAAGATTCTCAGTACCTGCACTGGCCACACAGCCCCACAGCATGATGGAACCACCACTAAATTTGATTGTGGGTAACAAGTGTTTGTCTTGGAATGCTGTGTTCTTTTTAAGCCATGCATACCACCCCTTATGTCCAAATAACTCAATTTTAGTTTAATCAGTCCACAGCACCTTATTCCAAAATGAACCTGGCTTGTCCAAATGTGCTTTAGCATACCTCAAGGGACTCTGTTTGTGGCATGTGCACAGCCTCTCCTTGTGCAAAGTGCACTGAATAGTTGAACGATGCACAGTGACAACATCTACAGCAAGATGATGTTGTAGGTGTTTGGAGCTGGTCTGTGGGTTGACTATGACTGTTCTCACCATCCTTCGCCTCTGCCTATCTGAGATTTTTCTTGGCCTGCCACTTAGGGCCTTAACTAGAACTGTGCCTGTGGTCTTCCATTTCCTCATTATGTTCCTCACAGTGGAAACTGACAGCTGAAATCTCTGAGAGAGCTTTCGTATCCTTCCCCTAAACCAGTCTTTGTTTTCAGGTCATTTGAGAGTTGTTTTGAGGCTCCCATGTTGCCATTCTTCAGAGAAGATGCAAAGAGGAGAAAAACTTGCAATTGGCCACCTTAACCCTTTCTGATATTTGGATTCACCTGTGTTTGTATGTCAAGGGTCAAAGCTTACAATTTTGAGTTCCAATAATTAGTGCTAAAGGTATTCAAATCAATAAAATGGCAAGGGTCCCCAAATTTATGCACCTGCCTAATTTTGTTTAATAATTATTGCACACTTTCTGTAAATCCTGTAAACGTAATTTCACTTCTCAAATATCACTGTGTTTATCTGCTGTATGATATATTTAACTGAAATTGCTGATCTGAACAACCAATAATCATGAAAATTAACAGGGGAGCCCAAACCTTTTCATACCACTGTACTTAGTGTATGTAATGCTACTAATCATGATTACATTTTTTAATCACTTGACAGCACAAGTTTATACAAATACTGATTAAAAAATCTAAATCAGTGATTTATAAATAAAACGGTGGCATAGATTCTTCTCAGTTAAGCTTTGACATTTAGTCAGGAAGGCTGTTCTCTCTCTGGCTAAGAACATGATGGCCAAAGGGTTTCAAGAAGAGCAGGATGTGAGGGGGATTTGAGCTAAACTAGGCAGATGGTTCTAATGACTCAGTTACGGAAATGTCCAAAAGCCTATTGCAAACCCATCGCTACATATGGGAGTCAGTGAAGCACTCTGAACTGTGTGTGTTCTGCAATCTTACACACTCCCTTTTCCACTTTTTGACATCCTCGTGATGCCGTCATTGTGAACGTAAATGTCCTGTTTTACGGGTGTTTAGATTTGTCATTTGTGTTTTTAATAACATCTCACAAATGTGTGAGTGGGTTTGTGTGTGAGTTATGCCAGCACTGCACTGCTCTGCCATGCATGTAAGTCTCTGTTGAACAGGGAAGGGCTGACAGAAAGAGCAGCTTTGCTGAGCTTTCACCTCCAGCCGTGCTCCCTGGGCACTCTCCTATAAAGCACTTGGCAGTGTTGTACAAATACCATACACCAAGCTGCTCGTTACATACTAGAGCCCGACCAATATGGATTTTGGGGTGGCCGATACGATACCGATAATAAAGAGGAAGAAAATGCCGATAACGATATATTGGACGATATTTTTTTACAATTTGTATTCATTTATATACATATAAATGGAAATGACTATTTAACATATAACTTGTTTCAAATACTTTTATTGTCAAAAGTAAAACAGTGCTTGATTTGAACATAATAATAAATAATGTAACTTAAAAATTACAAATGTTTTAACATATATTGAAGACCTGTTTAGAACAAACACAACTGCACATTTTACAACCTTTTAGAAAAATACATCAAATAAAAACATTTGTCAATCTTTTACATATGGCTGAAAACAAAACATTCAGGGAACAGTACTGTGCAATAATTTAATAAAGGTCAATAATAAATAAAGGTCAAAATAAAATAGTAATTTAAACTGAAACATAAATAAAACCTTAGCCAGAACAATGTAAGTAATAGGGGTGTGTATCTGTCCAATAAATGACGATCCGATATGTATCTGATGTATCTGATGATATGACGATACGATTCAGAAATTATTTATTTTAAATTGGACCGATTCGATTCGGTTCGATACGACTGAGGAGGATTTCGATACGATTCGGTTCAATATAATTGGGTAGGAAATAATACGAGTTACTTGTTTAAAATAGATTATGATTCAACATAAGTTAATATTGAAAATGTGTTTTGCTTGCTTTCAGATAGATTAATGAAATACTAGAGAACTAGTATGGTTGTATTTGACATATGAATTCAGAAACAGTAAAATACTGTTGCATTGTGATTAGGGCTGCCATGATTAGTCGACTAGTCACGATTATGCCGACTATTAAAACAGTTGACGACTAATTTAAGATACCGGGGTAGGCCGTGGATGACGTCACAGGACGTTATACAGACAGGCTCATCACGGCTAGCCGGCAACGGAGCTCAAAAGTGTGGGAGCATCTTAAGAAAATGAAAAAGAAACGTGTGCAATGCAATATCTGCAAGGGAGAACTTGCCTTCCACAGCAGCACAACTGCGATGCACGAGCACCTGAAAAGGAAGCCTGTTGTAGCTGATTGTGACAATGATGAAGAGGGACCATCATCTCGGTCAGCTAAATTGCTAGTTAGCTGCTAAAATTAGCGTAAACAGAGAGTTAACTTGCTGCTTACTCATATTGATAGCTGTAAAAGTTAACATTAGCGATGACAATTTGATTCATTAGCCTTAGCACACATTCATGTGTTTTCTGTAACGTTATAACAGTCATGTGTTTGAATAGCAATGCTAATGTTTTCTAACATTACGTTTCAGTGCTACGTTTACACTTTATGCTAAACAGTTAAATAATTGTTTGTTGCAACAAGCTGCATATTTAATTAAAGGTTTAATGAACTATGATCTTAATTGTTTTTATTTTTAGTTCGCAATTAGCTGAAATCTAATGACGGTTATATAATAGCAGCTGCATTCTATTGTGATAAGCTGTATGTTTTATATTCAATTAACATATGATCCGATTAGTTGACTAATCATAAAAAATAATCAGTGATTAGTCGACTATAAAAATAATTGTTTGTCCCCAAAGCCCTCATTCTCCACCACACAGTATGGTCTTAAGTCTTTGACAATGAACCAGGTTATTGAAGCCGTTATTACTTTGGCTCTACCTGAGTTTTGGCTGGAAGAAGTCCTGTTTTTCTGTTTGTCATGCTGTGTCTTTGGGCTAGCAGTACTAGCATCCTCATCACCACTTTCCTCATGTCGTCTCAACAAATATTCTCCGTTTTTTTTTTATTTTATGCTCGGCGGAACGTTGAAAAGTATATATGTGCGTTGGACACGTTTGTCTTTCAAACGTGACTGTGACGAGTATCGCGACAGTTCATGAGAGAGAGAGAGAGCATATTACACCAAACCGATTGACAGCTCTTGAATCGGGCCATCGGCGGGTTCACTTTACAAATAGACCGATTCAGGGGTCCATGTACCGATGCACTTGCATCGTTTAAGTCAAAATCGGTCTTCTGATTCAAATCGGTTATTTATTACACCCCTAGTAAGTAACTATTATTACATTCATACAGTAAGAAAGCTCTTAATTCATAATATATATATTTTTTTATGTTTAATATACTGCTCTGTCTGTTAGTCAGGTCAAGCAGCATACAAGTTACTGGTAAGTAAGTGGTAACTGTTTTGTTATCTCTGTCCGCACAACAACATATGAGAAAAAATCTCTGGCTGCACAGCACCTGCGTGTTACCATGGACATGCACAGGCACAATACACACGAGGGGCTGGACATACTAGAATCTTTTATGAAGTTGATAGTGCTTTACCCTGGATTTAGGCGCAAGAGCCCGAAATCTGACTGCGCGCTGAGAGGGGGGCTTGCTCCGGCTTCTGTGAGCACAGACGGGGGCTATAAAGCCTGACTATGCCACTACTGCTGCACTAGCTACTGGCTAGTGGCACGCAGCTCGCCACGTTCTGATCAGAAATCAACTGATGCAAGCTGGTCACGAGACTCTACGCTGGTACCACATACATTACTTACACTGTTCTGGCTAAGGTTTTATTTTAGCAAGGTTATATGCTAAATTATCTCTCGTAAATTGTATCTTGCTAGTTTAGCAGGTAGCTAAAGCTTTTAAAGCGAGTTGGAGAGTTGAGTGGAAATCTTTTGCTGATGTTTATTTCACAAGTTACTTATAAACTTACCACTGACAAATATATGATGCCCAGGTCAGCAGTGTGATGCACAGTTCTCAGTCGGTCTCAGAATTATGCGTCTCCTCTGGTCTGCTGCTCAGTCAACAGGCTGCATGGACGTGACCTGAACATGACTTGGTCTGCAGGTGCCCTCTGCTTAGCGGCGCAATTACATAATGTTTCCAGCCCTCCAGGCGAGGAAAATCAAAAGTGTTTTGCTCTGAGCCTATCGCCCAAATTTTGGCCAAATTTTGGTCGATAGACTTTTAAACGCTATATCGGCCGATAATATCGGCCGGCTGATATATCGGTCGGGCTCTATTACATACAAGGCCGTCGACAGGGGGGGACGGGCCTCAGGCTCAGGGGGGGCCCCATAAAAGAGAAAATTTATTTTGTATTATAATTCTATCATTTTTAATGTAATGTTGAACTGTTTGATTAATATTAAATTTTGGCCTTAAAATCAGCTCAATAACTAAAAAATATTTATTTTTTGCTTATCTTTATATTTTTCCTTTAACTGCGTACCA
>BRDA01073936.1:0-19844 GCA_036984385.1 Crenuchus spilurus | reverse complement strand
TCAAAGCTATAGACAATGCAAAATATATAGTATCCAGTTGCTTATTTTTGATAACTGACAGAACAGTTATGAAGTGAACAGTTCTACAAAAAAAAAGACAAATGAGAGGCCACTGGAAGGACAGATTTAAATTCTGACTGTTCTGAATGCTCATTTTTCCGATTTGTTGATACTGCACTGAAATCATTACAACCTTAGCAGATATTTGACACATATGCACCCAATTCTGCCAGACAGTCTGACAGCTGTGAGCTCAATCTCTAACCCCCCCAGAGAGTGGCAGGTGACACAATCCGCTCAGGACACCCTGGATTAACATGATGAGTTCTGTCTGGATTACACCATATATTACATGACCTGTAGAACGTGATCATCGCTGACACACAACCCTCATGCCTCACATCTTTCTGAACCAGCAGAGGAGGCATTGCTTATCATTTACCTCAGCCTGGCTTGCTCTTAAGGGCACGTTAATCATATTCCTCAAATTTGCCAGATGTCAGGTTAATGTCAGAGATAACTGTGAGGTGACAGAAGGGGCAAAAGAGGTAAGCAAGCAATAGGAAAGGAAGAAATATCATATGAGACAGAATGACAGAGTCATCACGGCATGGCTGGACAAGACTTGGGTTGCAGAAGTTACACTCAAACCTACTAGAGCTGTTAAAAGATGCTCAAAATGTTTCATCAGACAGACAGATAATGCTGGCTTTTGTAATCATGATTTTTCAAAGCAATATGCAAATGAAACCTAAATGGCACAATCAGTTTTTTTAGCTATTTTATTTTTTACATTTAAAATTTAACATTTTATAAAATTTTGTATAGAAATGCCAAATTTATGTTTGTTCTCATTGAGGATGTCTTAACTTCACTGTAGTTTGATCAAGCACAAACACAATTTTCAACAAGACTGCATGGCAAAACATTGCAATCATACTATGCAACAGAGTCCCAATATGGTATTTATATGCAATCTAAATATGGAAAGATAGAAATACAGACAAAGACAGACCAGCCACAGACGTTTTAGTGCAATTACAAATTACTATAGTACCTTCAAATGTCCATGAAGGTTCCCTCTGGAGAACTTTGAGCAAGTCTTGTTCCAATTAGCATACAAATTAGGTTTAAAATCAGTTACACTATCAGCATACAAGATAAGAGAAGGAGAATTAAATACCTGACATGCTGGGTTAAGCCTTAAATCTTACTTATTACTTATAATTCTACCAGATATTAGTGAATCTCAAAAATATAAATTTATTATAATTTAATTCAAAAAGGTAAACTGTCATATTTTATATGCATTACACATAAAGTGTCTTATTTGTTTCACTGTTGATCAATATAGCTTCATATATCCAAAATCTCAAATTATCAGAATATTTCAAGATATTGAGAAAATGACTATTCAAACAATATCAACATTAAAATAATTAAATGTCACTTTAGATGTAATGAATATAAAATAACAGTTTGGCTATAAAAAAAAAACACACACACATATATATAAAATTACATAGTATAGCATGTCAAATGTAAAAAAAAAAACAAACAAACAAAAAAAACCCCTAAAAATTAAAAACTTTTGGCCACATAGGAAGCGACATGGCTCAATGCACAACAAAATTAGCATTGCCTGGACTCTCATCACTGAGATGGATTACATTTATATTTAATCTCAGAGGGTTACTGTTACCCACACACTGTCAAATCAACTTAGAGATGCCCTCACTACAATATCCAGCATGAAGTCAGCAGCATAATTCCTCAGATAACCCAGTCCCACACAAGAAGGAGTGGTCAAACAGATTATGGAAGCTAATGATGTGTTCAAAAACAGAGCACAGTGGGCACGGAGGGAAGGTGAGAGGTGAAGGGAAGGAAACAGGACATTGTGTTTTCAGCAGTGAGGGTAGAGCTAGAATTTGGATATTTTGTCTGGCTTCAAATAATTGTTCAGCGGCTGTGTTTGAAGCTGCTGAGCATGCGAGCTGTGATTAGCTCAAAAGGTCATTACAGACAAACTGAAGTAGAGAGGATGTGGACCCTATGGCACCCCCTCCTACACACACTTACACACACACTTCTGATTAAATGTCTTTTGCGTAACTGTTCTCTTGATTCTGTTTTTTCTACTTTTTAATGTGTTTCAGTATAATTTTTCACAGGTTTGTAGTTGTGTTGCTATACACCAATCAGAGCCACCTTATTGTATCTACACTTACTGTCTATTTTATCAGCTCCACTGACCATACAGGTGCACTTTGTAGTACTACAATTACAGACTGTAGTCCATCTGTTTCTCTAATAATTTTTAGCCTCCTTTCATTTTTTTCTTCAGTGATCAGATCCCACAGGACCACCTCAGTGCAGATATTATTTGGGTGGTGTATCACAATTCAGATCACAATATCATAACAATTGCTGAGTTCTTAATAGACTGCCTGGTTAAATTAAAAGTTAAATAAATGTCATCTTCCCAGAATGAATCTGTCATTAAACCATATAGTAACTTTAGTGGGAAAAGATCCATTTGGTGACTGTGGGACAGCATATTTGAATTCGAAAGGAAAACTATTTGTTCAGGGGGAAAAAAAGGCTATGACAACACAGTTCCTTTGGACTATGAAGAACTGTTTATGGAAAAAATACCAATATGTTAAATGTCACCATTTGTGGCTAAATTCCAAAGGGACAAGTTAAGCCAGAAATATCTCCCTAAAGTCTAAGCAATGAAATTAAGCAACAGCAAAAACATTACAGTGTGAGGCCAGATATGATATTACAATCTAGACTTGGATGCTAAATTAGGAAGAAATATGCAGAGGTACAACTTCAATGCTCCATGGACACACACACAAGGGCAACATAACCTAGACAGTTCATAACACACGATGGACAGTTGGCGTATTTATACGTTTTATTTTGGTACATTGTTGTAATTTTATAATAAGAATAATGAGCTATATATATCCTCAAAAATCCTCAGTGAAAGTCATTGGAGCTGCCATGATACACATTTTTTCTGGTTCAATATGACTTTTGAGAAGTGTGGCATGATATTTGGAGATCAATTTTCAACGTTTTGTGCACTAAAATACTTTCACAGAGTTCTCCTTTTACACTTATAGAGCAGATCTCAGCTTTTAACCCCCATCAACATGTCACAAAGTGTTGTTGCTTTTTTTAACATCATTTCAGCAACTAAAGCTATATTCACAGCTAAATCCAGAAAGTACAAAACATTAATAGTAACAGTCTGCAACCCGCATGGTCATCAGTGTGGATCTCTAAAGTAGCCTCGTGTGAATGTCTCGCATGAAGTGTTTGTAGTTACTGAGAGAAATTCTCTGGTGGTGTTTTGTTTAAAATATCTCATGCAGTGTCCTAAAAGGGAAGCTTCCGGGGCCCCGAGTGGCTCAGTAGGCTAAGACACTGACACTATGACCAGAGGATCGTGAGTTTGAATCCCAGTCATACTGTTTGCCATCAACAGCCGGGGCCCAAGAGAGCAAAAATTGGCCGTGCTCTCTCTGGGCGGGTAGATGGCACTCTCACTCTCCCCATCACTCACACATTACAATGTCCGCTGACTCAGGCATCTACTGATTGGTCAATTCAGAGCTGGGTATCCTGCGCTTTCCTCCGAGCACGTTAGGCTCCCCAGTAACGGTGTATCAGTGGTACCTCAAAAAGAGGCGGTGGCTGTATCACACGCAGCAGAGGAGGTATGTGCATGTCTTCACCCTCCTAGAGACAGGGACAGCGCAAAGTGATGTGGAGAGCCCCCTGGCATGGGTTAATTGGCTACTAACACATTGGGAAGGGGAGAAAATTGTCCAAAATTATTAAAAAAAAAGAAAAGGGAAGCTTCTCAGCCTGGAATACTTGAGTGTTGAGGGATATGTTTGATTGCGTAATATATAGGTTTCGTACAGTTTCCTGTTTCATCTTCCTTGAGAAGACTCCATATTGGTAGGAAATTGTCAAGATGCTATTACATTCCCAACATTAGAGATGTTGCACTCATGGCATCATCAGCTGCCTATCATTGCCAGATGATCTGGATGGTAAATGCTTTCTGCTTTACTCACAAAGCTGTTGCATTCAAAACCTCTGAAAGATGCTTCAGGCTTTTTCTTCATAACTTAATCACTTCTCACACTCTAAACGCACAGATCAGGAGAATAAAAACACCAGAGTGCCTAATAATAAAGCATAAAGTAGCTCAGTGTAGAAGCACTCATCAGACCCTACTGATCTTTCTTTCGCTATTAGTCTGTGAATAGAGATTTAGAGTTGTAGCGCTAAACGCAAATGGAAAATTGTTCATTTGAGAGTTGTGTGGAATCCCACGATTTAGATTCAAACACATACAAAACAACACACTTTAAAAATTGTGCTCTGCACCTTTAGATCACATACAAGCAGAGTAATATGGTGAATAAATGGAACTTCAGATTAAACCTAATATTTCCAGAAGCCTGCATCTTATAAACCTTATAAATATTCTTATTGGAGAGATTCCATAGAATCTTTTAGCTCCCTAGAGAAGCTTTTAGAGAAAGTGAACAGTTCTTTATGTGTTAGTATTTTTGAGGTTTAAAGAACCTCCAAATAATGCAACGACCAATTAAATGTTTCCTAAAACCACACATTCAAATCATTCATCATAACCTTTTAATTTCATTCATTTTTCCACAATTTTACACAAAGAAAACTTTATCTACATTATACATAAAGTTACATGTTCAGAGGTCATTTAGACTGAAAATATAACTGCAATATTTGCATCATAGACATTGATCCCTGATTTCTATTCCCCACCATTGTAAGAAAAGATCTCTGCTGTTTGTGTACAATGAACCATCTCCTATCTAAATTGCATTGTTTATATCTTCATGATTAAATTATGCACAAATGTTGAAAAAATCAGAGAAATTTCATAACTTACAAGCATTTATTCTGATTGTAGAGCTCAGAGCAAACACTGGACAATTCTGCCTCTCTGCTGCTTCTCTGGCAGTCAGATTTTATAAACGGTTCGTGTCCTTACTTAGGTGAGATTGCTATCAGGCAAGCATTGCAGGGTTTTCCAAGGTGAGCACTGCCCAAAACTCAAAATAAGACAAGTTGTTCAAGCTCGTGTCACAAATAATCCACTAAGATTTGCAACATAAAGCAAATTTCCTCTGAAATCTTAAAGCAAACTGGCTTCTGTGTTCAGGATGCTTTCATCCCCATGTATTGGAGGGTTTCCTAGAGTGGATATGTCCTCCAAGAAAGTGCATTAGCATGATGTTGTCCTTGAATAGCAGTAAACGTGTAGAGGAGATGCTGAACCAAATGTGGCTTTGCCTGGGGTGGCTAAGACATGGCTCTTTCCTTTACAACTAGCCAGCACTATGAGGAGTCAGATTTGCTAAACACGCTGGGAAGCATGTGTATGATTGTGTGTGAGGGTGTCAGTGGAGACAGATGTCAGGACAACTATTTTCAAGCAACCATTGTGTGGTCAGCCATATAGGACACCAGCATGATTTCCACATAATCAGCCAAGACTGTGATTTTATGCTCTATTATGTATCATTTCAGGTTGTTTCTTTCTGGCTATTTGAAATCATTTCTCTCTTGGAGAGTGCAGTCTTTGCTGGATGCGGCCTCTTACCGAGCAAATATGATTGAACACAAAAGAAAAAAGACGTGTCTGAAACATGCACACCCCTGATGTTATCTGACCGCTCTGTAGTCATCCGTGTTTTCCCATAAGAACATGAGGAGAAATGACCAGCAGCATGTGGGATATGACAATGTCTGTTTTGCTTTGTATGCTTCAAAGAAAGCTTTAATGCAAAGCAGCAGGATAAAAGAGCAACATTCCCATGTGACAGAGTGACGAATTTGGACAAACGTGTCCAATTTCAATTTTTAAGTCAGCACTCGTCACAATTCAGTGACATTTCATTCTCACTATTAGCATATTAACCTCAAGACTCACATCCAACAAGACACAACAGCAATAAAAAATGCACTGCAATTTTTGTTGCAGCCATGTTTTAATTAGCTAAACATCAGTGTCACTGCTGTCAGGTTAGAATTGGGTTAATAAATAAAATTACAGCAGTGTCTGAAATTAGAGGATCATGCAAAACATAAGGCGCTATAGTGTACTACATCTAAGCTCTTTAGGAGAACAGACCGACTCCTCAATCCTCACTTTGCTGCCACATGGAAAATACCACAGACTATTTCCATTGACATATGCCAATTTCCAGATTGCTGAACATGCCAAACAGCATTTGAAGCTAATGCCATAGTGATTAAAGTGCTGTTATGTGTCACTTTTCTTCGATAAGCCACTTGGCACATTATTTACATGAAGCCTCAGTCCAGTTACATGAAACTGAATGACTGGCTTGTTGAGAGGTGCCTGAAGACAACCCACTGTGACAAACACAACATAATGCACGGACACACACAGCACATAACATCTGCTGGCACTGCAGGTGGCACTTAGAGCCTACTTAGTATGCTCTCTCCAACACTAAGCACTTGCATATACATATGTATGGATGTACACTAGGGCTGCACAATATTTTGTACATCACAATACTGACCAGTTCAATGTTTATAACACAGAAAGCTGCACAATTTCCCTTTACCATCCTCACCAAGAAAGAAGACATTTAATGACTACATTTGGGTGGGTTGCCATGGTGTGGGAATGGTGGGCAGTAAGATTCAAGACTATGAGCAAGAACATGCTCATTTTGTTCATTTTTTAAACACCACAATCATCTGTGTGGTGGAGCAACAGCACTAATGGTTTTTCAGCATTTGACTCAGTTTTTTCCTTGTGATTTGACTATGAAGCATCGCTGATTTGCATTCAGACAAGAAAGTGTTGCATTTCTAGTGACCACTAGTGGATTTTTTTGGCCTACCATACCTCTACCAATTGGTAGAGATGGTGCAATCACATTGTGTTTAGTTCAATGCCTTCATCAATGTGATAAAGTGATTTGTTCTACAAAATGGTTGAACAGTATTTTAAAGGGATATCAATGAGGTCTTTAAACAACCACACTGCATTTTCCACTGTGTGCTGTGAGTATCAATCACAGGTGATCATATAAAGTTCTTCAGGTAACCTTTCAGGTCTTCAGGTCTCCTGACCATATCAACATATAATATTACTTCACTTCTATTATACTGCAAAAAATATCATAATGGTAATAGTACATATTAATTTACATATATTTCTAATATTAGGCCCATACAGTTACACTTACTTGATGTCCACTATGTTTATATTCATACAATCAGCCATAACATTAATGCCACTCACTGATTACATTAATATTGTAACAGTGATGCATGTGAAAGTCTGAGAAATATTAGATGCTGAGGGAACACAATTCTCAAACATATGCAAGTGCACAATAGTTAATTCACCAAGAGCCAAATAGTTATGGACAGATGATGGTCTCAGAACACCTCTGAAGCTGCAAAGTTTCTGAGATGCTCTCAGCCAATATTGGTAAACATCTACAAATAACGGCCTCCAACTTTTCCAGATCTCAATCTAATTGTGGGATTTGCTGGAAAAGCAAGTCCAAACAATGGCCACCTCACCTCACAACTTACAGGACTTAAAGGATCTGCTGTTATCATGCTATCATCATAATGCTTGATACCATAGGACACCTTCAGAGGTCTTGTAGAGTCAACAACTTGGTGGGTTGGAGCTGTTTTTGTGGTACAAGAAGGACCAACAGCTTCTAAAGCATATTAACATACTGGTCTTAAAGTTTTGTTGCTGCACATGTATTGTACTATTACAATTTGTTTACTAATTTTACCATGTTGTCTCAGCTTATACTCTGTGAAAGGTTAGTCCACTGGTCACTGACATCAGACTTAACCACCAAGTCACCATCATTCTGTCAAAACAGTCCAACAGAAACCCTTAACTCAATCCTCTTTATAACCCCAACCTCATTATTTTTTTATAAGCTGACTATAGACTAACATTATACTACAACCACATGGGTCCCACTCTAACCATCATACAAGGTTTAACACCTGCTAGCACCATCCAAACTACCCTACACTCTAATCCATTTTAGAAGCCTTCCCAAAACCCATACAATCCATAACTGCTCCAATGCCATCTTGTCTATAACCCCCAATCCAATCTTTAATGCCCCCCATGCCCTCTCTATAACCCCAACCAGCCCAGCATGACACCCTATTACTTCTACTGCAAACCTTGCCTGTCACTGCCAACAGCACAATTCAGGCTAGTCATTCAATATTAATATGTGCATACACCTATACGTGTGTGCACATCATGTCATAACAGTATTTCTCTCGAGAGTGGACAGCTACATTTCTGACAACGTGCTCTAAAGCTCCTGCAATGTGTTCTTTTCTTCCGACACCAATGTAAAAATAATAAAATATATATAATTTAAACTGCAGTGTAGTAATTCCTATACCATCCCTGTATCAAGAGGTGCTTGAGCTATTCCTTAACTAAACAAGGTCATTTTAAGTGTACAAATCATCTGATTAAAATGATTGCAAACAAGTAATTTAATATGAATAAGAAGCATTAGATAGTCAGTGCAATTTACTTTTGAACCATGTTCCATTTAAAGAGCAGGTCAATACAACATGCAAGTGGAAGCTGAGAAAATCTGTACTAGTAGTCACATAGTATATTTGTTTTTTATAATATCATAATATCTCAGGTAACTCAGGTTAGCTAAAGGTAATTTTACAGAAGAAGGATAAACAGTCATTTCAATGTACGTTTTTGTAACAAGATGCAATTTCAAGTAATTTTGGACCATTTCTATTGACCCATTCACCATGAAATGTTCACACAAGGTAAAGACCAGCTATTGTTTTCAAATGCTGTGCAAAATGTTTTAAGGTTGGCAGTAGCAATATTCTCATGTTGGGAAATCTCTGCAACTAACCTAAATCCATTATATGAATTCTGTTTCTTTGTTATCCAAACATGGTTGTAAACTCCCCTCCTCATAATGGTAGAGAAGCTTAATAGTGGCCTGATGGACAGGATGTGTGTCCATGGAGATGCAGGTCACTGGCCCTGGTTTCTATGAAGCAGTCTTATCTTCTGACTGCTAACCTCACTAACCTCAGTCCGTGACAGGAACCACGTCCTCGTTCTACACAAAGCTGAAACTCAAGGAAGTGACATGGAGATGATGAGGCATGCTTTTGAATGTGTTAGTGGGAATGTTTGCACCACTACCTGTAGTTGATGTACTGCCTGTTCTCTAAGATGATTAACAGGAAGTGAGATAAGTCTCAGCTTCCCCCCCTTCTGCCAGAGGCCATGACAAGTTTTCTACACTTTGTTACAATTGGGTCTATCTTCTTTAGCGGGTGCTAAGCCTGATCGCCTTTTTGTGATCCTTCTTCAGCTCAAAGCTGCCTTTAGATGCAAAGAGCTAAACACACGATCTTCAGATTCACACAAGACAGGTCACTTCAGGATAAAGATCTACACACATTCTTGACAAAAATACAGTAGATCACCAAAACACAGAGTAACTAGCAAATCTGAATAGCACCTATGTAGATCAACAAGTTATTAGTCAAAGAGAATTAATCTTTTAAATATGTTTACGTATTAAGGACAGTTGGCTGATGAATGTAGGCCAATCAACCAAAAATATCTACTATGTTTCCAATTGAAATACTGATATTTGAAGGTAGTAAAACTACAGGATTTGAATGAGCCAAAGTAGCATCAAGTAGCTATGCTAGTAGGGTTAAGTGCAAATACATTTATGTATTGTTTAATAAAGGACACACTGATGTTTTGTCTGTGAAATGATGGCAGTGCACCACAACACAAACAGGATATAGCCAACTTATTCATCTAATATGGTGACTCTATTTTGTGACTCTATTTAACCCTCTGGAGTCGGCATCCCCTCTGGAAGGGGACAAAAATTCAAAATTCAGCAAAAACACTTATATAACTCTGCAAAATTTTATCCTACAAACAAAACAAATCCTGGAAATCTTAAAAGGTCTACTTTTCAAGTATGTATATATAGAGCTTGAATCAAAATATTTTTAGATATTTGTGAGAGGAGCTTAAATAAGCAGAGACATTTTTCAGAGCGAGTCAGACAACTGCACATATTTTTCCTGCCAAATGATGCGAGCTGTCATTCATATAATGATGACACGATAATTCCGGACATTCCATTGGTGGATTACCACCCGTGGAATGTGTGGAATGTGAATCCATACAAAGGTCTCTCACCTGAGGTTAACCTGAACAATACACTACTCACATGATTGTTCACACCTATCTCATGAATATTCAATGTAGGGTTAGTGGCTGAGGAAAACCAAGTGTCAACTCATATTTGTTAAGCCTTCGAAATAAAACCACATACAATTCCTAAAAACTGTAATGACCAATGTGTATCCAACACCTCTGTTTATTCAGTTCTGAGCTCAAAAGTCTTGGCTAGAAATGTTTAGAATTGTTTATGTTATGTTATATTTAGAGAATGTTTTTTTTCACAATATATCAGCTCATCTGAAATAGGTTTACGGAAAGTCTAAGTTTAGAGCAGATTTAATAAAAAAATATAGATTTATGATACTCTTACTGTTTTGACACTGTTGTTGCTGAGTTTGTGTTGAACAAAAGTCTGTGTAACACTTTGGGAAAAACTATTTTAGATTAATGTAATTTGTAACAAAGACAAGTCATGTCAGACTACATCAGAGTGTCTGAAAACCCCTTCAGACTCCAGGGCGTTAACACAATGTTATTGCACTGTTCACTCATTTGCATTATTAAACACCTGTAGCCCAGGCATTGCTAGCAGGAGTGCTAACCAGTAGCAGGAGCTTAAACATGGTTTCCTCTGTAGCTCCGTCACACTCTGTCCCATGAGATAGCAGACAATAGTAGCGGTCTCGCAGACCCTACAAAGCATCCCTTTACTGCTCTGCCTCTAACAGAGATCCAGTAACAGGAAGGATGGGTGGAGGCCTGGTCAACAGAGTCACATTTCCCCCCCATTCTGTGGAGACAACACCACAAACTACACTGAGAGAATAACTGTTAAAGTAATAATAATTTTGATTCTAATTTTTATTTAAAAAAGATCCCATCAAGCTGAAATGTATTGTTAAAAATAAAACTGACAAAAAGGGCTTTTTAACAGTTTAATAAAAGAAAAGTATTTTTGTTTTTTGTATTAGACACAGGAGTGTCAGGAGTGTCCAACTTCAGGCCAGTTTGGCTACTCAAGGTGTGTTTAAGCAGGGGAAATCAACAGTTGATCTGGTTCTCCAGGATCAGGGCTGTCACAGGGGTACACAGTGCTTGATCCCAAATGATATTTTCTTCAAAATACAATACATTAAACGATTATTAGACTGAACAAATATTCACAGTTTAATGAAGGTGGCCTATTTGTGAAATCCAACTTCATAGTTTTTTCTTTAAAAAGCTCACTGTAGGCTAAAGAAAATGTCAGCTTGATAAGCTCTTGTTAATCCTTTAACATTCTGCTTATCCATTTGGTAGAGCAGATTTAAGTCACTAAATCTTATTGAAGAAGGCGTTGAACTTAACACAATGTGATTGTGCCATCTCTACCAATCGGTAGAGGTATGGTAGGCTAAAATCATCCACAAAAGGTGACTGAAAATCAATATGTTCATGTCTGAATGTAAACGTTGAAACAAATCAAATGCTGAAAAACCATTAGTGCTGTAGCACCACCACACAGATGATGTTTGGGTTTAAAAAGTTACAATTTTCATGCTATTGCAGTTTTTGTATTTGTAGTTTATGTTCTGATTATGTTTTTATTATTGCTCCCCATTCCACCCCCTACACTGCCTAAAATAATAATTCAATTTATTCATTCTGTGGTGAGGATGTTAAAGGGTTCAAATGAAGATGTGAAAGTATTAAAAGTGCTGAAAATAAGTAGTATTGATGCTTTTCCCAAACTGCAGTACAATTGCAATGTATGCATGAGAACTGGATGCCACTGCTTTTATGGGATTAAAGACTGAAGCAAGTCCCAAGTTATAGGAAAAAAGGCCCTTTGAAAACAAGCTTTTCTTCAACCAGATTTAATCTGAGATTGGAAAATTGTCCATCAGCATTGGGTTCTGTAAGCAATCATTCAATGTACCAAGACTCATTCAAGCTAGCAGAAGAGATACAAAGGCTAGCTGAATATATAGCATACAGACACGCACAAATACACAAACACATTCGGCAACTTCTGTGCCTCAATCCATCAGAGTGTGGACACTTCCTCTATCTCAGTTCTCGGCCTATGTGAGTTCTCCCTCCAAATGAATTACTAGGCCTCAGGCTGAAAGAGGAACAGCGTGAGACAGGGTTTGAGAAATGTATTTATTTATTTTGTGGCATTATCGAGGTGATCTGGGTGCAGTGGAATTGCTGGGCGCGTGAATGCCAAAGCTTATCAGGGAGTGGCAGGCAGCTGGGAGGGGAAGTGGAGAAGAGAGGGAAAGCCTGAATGGACACACTTCCTGCAGATCTGCTGCAGTCTTTAACCATCCAATCTCTCTCTCTCTCTCTCTCCCTCCCTTTGAAATTCAAAAGAAAATAAGTTTCAAAAAATGCTGCTGAAACGGTGCAATTTAGAAGCGTTCTGCAGAAAAATAGAGAGGGTTAGCACTCATACTATTCCTCTCAAACACTGTCAGCAGGTATAAATACATGTTTGCTTCTTTTATTCATGTGGTTCACTCTCAGCATTGGGTCAACAAAAGAACAAGATGTCTGTATGCCCTCCTATTAATCACCCTACCACACTCTTGTTTTCTTTCCTTCTCTTGCTCTTTGAACACTCTCCATAATATACTTAAGATGATGTTAATACAACAACATATTTTAGGAACAGGCCTTGGTTCACTACAAATATTTTGACACAACAGTCTAAATAGAACACTGGCAAATACTCAAGAATGGCAAGCTAGTGATGACAGCCACAGAGATAAAGGGTATTGTCACTGGTAAAGCTTTGTTCACTAATCCTGCTGGGACTTTTTTCATTAGAAAGTGTTATCTGAGGAATATGGGCTCTTTTGGCGTATTTGCTCTTCTCGAGTTCTCTCTTCAGTGTGAGAGCATAGTCTTTGCATATGTCCCCCTTGTCTAGAAAATCAGAGGTCTAGACCCTGATTTCCTGATTAGCGACACTGTGTTATATAAAACACTATACAATGGACAACTTGAACTGAAATATACATTTATGTTTAAATTTGAGGCATTTTGCAGACGCTCTTATACAGAATAATTTACAAAAGAGCTGTAAACATTGCTGTTTACCAAAAAAGCATCTGAAAAGTCAGTATTGATGCCTAGATCCACAATACTCAACATACATTGAAGTACAGTCGCAAGCCTTTAGTGAGTTCAGGATAAAAACTCTTGGAAGAGATGGGTCTTCAGTCATTGTTTGAAGACATCAAGTGACTACCATTCAGACAGGCAGGGGAAGTATGTTTGACCATTTAAGTGCATGGGCAGAGAAAAGTCTGGATGCTTGTCTTCCATGCTTCTTGAAGGACAGGGCTTCCCTGAATATTAGAAGCCAAGCTGTGCTTGTGGCTTGAAGGGCCAATTGGTAGTAGCCAATTGACCCATCCCATCTGCTAGGGGGCTCTCCTCATCACTTTCCACTGTCCCTGAGTCTAGGAGAGTGAAGTCAAGCACATGCCTCCTCCGCTGCGTGTGATACAGCCACCACCTCTTTTTGAACTACCACTTGATACATCGTCACTGGGGAGCCAACATTCTCAGAGGAAAGCGCAGGATTCCCAGCTCTGAATGGACCAATCAGCAGATGCCTGAGCCAGCAGACATTGCAATGTGTGAGTGATAGAGAGAGAGAGAGCGCCATGTACCCGACCAGAGAGAGCACTGCCAATTTTTGCTCTCTTGGGCCCCGGCTGTTGATGGCAAACAGCACGACCAGGATTCGAACTTGTGATAGTTAGAGTGTCAGCGTCTTAGCCTGCTGACCCACTCGGGGCCCTATGCAGTGGGTTTTAATTAAACAATGACCTCGGATCTCTCTCTAAGTTCATTCTAAGCATATTTTCTCAACTTCTGCATTGGTCAAGGGTAAACATACAAATATAAAGCTTGAGAAGAAAAGCTCATTCATATTCAACAACTTTGCTACGCGTGTCTCTTCACGTGTCTGCCATGCGAGTTTTCACGGTCTTCGTCACTTCATGTCTAAGTGTTTTCACATGTATTGACTTCAAGTTCACAGCCCTCTCATATCACTCCTTAATCATGTACCCTTTAAATGTAACCTCATGTGCCGCTGTCATTGTCGGTCATTCTGTGTATTCCTGTCAAGTCTGTGTTCCACGTTAGCATTTTCTGTCTCAGCTCACACCACAGCCATGGTCTGTTTTTGTTTTGATTCACAGCCACAGCACTGTTTTGTCTCTGTCAAATAAACTCACTGTGTTTTAAATCCTGCTGCTTCCTCCTCCTCGTGTCTACCCAACCTTACATATGTTTATAGTTAACCTAAATCTGCAAACCACCAGCCAGTTTCCCAATAAATTAATTAAGCCTAGTTTTGAAATAAATTGTGATGCTAATGTTAATTAAAATAAATTTCAGTTTAAGCTTAGTATTTAATCCAAATCTAGAAAACCAGCCTAGGATTCATACAACTTCAATGATTACACTATGTGAGGAATCAATTCTGCTGTACACTTTAAATGCTAGATAAACAGTCTTTGAAATGTAAGATACCAAAGACACATGCTGTAATGTATACTGGCTTTCCAAGCACACTATAAATTGCCTGCAATCAACATAGAATTCTGAATGAAATGCATAGGCCAACCTTAGCTATTCATGAAAAAATACTACTATGTCATTCTTATACAATGTTATAACAGAGTCACTAGAAGCAGTGGAGATTCCACTAATAAGGTCAGAGGTATCAGGTAACCTAAGATCAGGTTACAGGTTACCTTATCTGGTAGCCAAAAAAGAGCAACTAGCCATGGAGGCTAAGAAATAAGTGACAGGCCTTTACCATCTTTATGACTCTCTGATGAATGCACTTAATGTACCTTCATGCTACTACTCCAATACCTTAACAAAACAAAGGCGTACTATGCCAAGATTGTCCTTCATTCTTTTTTTTTATTAATTTATTTTTTAAATTAATTTATTTCTAGGTTTTTGCCAATTTTTATCCCCTTCCCAATGTAGTGGTAGCCAATTAACCCATCCCCTCCGTTAGGCCTCTCCCCATCACTTTTGCAATGTCCCTGACTCTAGGAGGGTGCAAGCAAGCACAAGCCTCCTCCATTGTGTGTGATGTAGCCACCGCCTCTTTTCGAACCACCGCTGATACACCGTCACTGGAGAGCCTAACACACTCGGAGGAAGGCACACAGGGTCCCCAGCTCTGATTGGTTTCTTGGTTACCAATCAGTAGACGCCTGAGCCAGCGGACATTGCAACATGAAAATGATAAGGAGAGAGAGAGCGCCCAGAGAGAGCACTACCAATTTTTGCTCTCTTGGGCCCTGGCTGTTGATGGCAAACAGCATGATCAGGATTCGAACTCGTGATCCTAGATTGTCCTTCATTCTTACCATAACCAATTCCCTATAGATCACAAGAATACATCCACAGAAGCTTAACTGGTGTTGTAAGGTATTCACTATTTTTATTTAAATTTTTTTTAGCAAATATTGTCATGTAAAAATGTACAAATGTGCATCATGGAGTGTCACAATGCATAACTCACACTCTATTAATTATTTAATCTAATGTGAATAAATTTGACTTGACATAAAAATTCAACAACCAGTACCAATCAACAATCAAATATGTAGGAAACTGATATATACAAGTATCTACCAATTGTTGAGAGAGAGAATGTCCTGAGAGTAGTACATGAAACAAATGATCTGTGAAAAAAATCTAATTTTCCTGCCTGCCAGATATACAAAAATATATATTTATCATTTTCAATCATTAAATTTTCAATTTACAATATTAAATTAAAATAAAAAAAATATTTCAGATCAAATTACTGTATATGAGTATACCTTATACAATAAACTCAATGTCAAGACAAAACATTAGATAAACTAAATAATACCTGCATTGTACACTAGTACAGTACTTTGTAACACATCTATGCTATAACAGAATATACCATTACCTTCATAATACTGGCTGTGTTAGGTTTAGTAGCCAAAATGCATATTTGTTTTTGTTGTGGTTATCAGTCATTAAAGACTGAAGTAAAAGAACAAAAAGTATCTCAAGTAAAATCAAAAGTACTGCAAATTAAATCTACTCAATTGTATTGTTGGGGGTGGGGAGTACTGGAATGAGAGTAAACGTAATTTGATACTTTCCATCCCTGCTCATTAGAGCTAATTTGTAACGTGTAAGAGTATAACTGCAGGATAATCATTAAGAGAAATTTTTTTTCAACCTCCAGTCTCCTGGCCTTAGACACAGCTAGCTCTCCATATTTGGTACATTATGACTGAGACCATAATACACTTTATACTATCCTGCATAGACCCTATATTATAAAACATCCTTTTTTTTCAAATAATCTTTATCTACATCTGAAATGATGGTCACAGACTCTGGTTCTCTCTCTGGTGCACTTTCTGTCACTCTTCTTGTAAATAATGCATACTATCCCTTCCTACAGTTTTGACTGCACCAGCTTTATTTATGCTGCTAAGTGGTTTTACAACTACAAGGCTGATAGAATGAACTGTTAGAAAAACTGAACAGAATGATCTCATCAATATATAACAAAACCATTACCCCAGTGTCTGTTCCCAAGAGGAATTAAGATGCCATCACTGTTAAGATGACCAGAACATCACCTCATGTTGACAACATGACCGTGCAAGACAGATGGCTAAAACAGGACATCTTGAAGACTGTTTGCCATAAATCTGATCTCCATAATAAACAGTGACTGATCACAGAGATCAGAGTCTTTGATCAACAAGAGTAATTATGATAGAGATATGATAGGGTGTTATGTGTGTGTGTATGTGTGTCTGAAGATGGGTAGTCCTTCAGATGTTTGCCCTCCATCCCTCAGGAATTGTGGTCCTACCCTTTTCATTGTGTACTTGTGCTTAATACAGTAGAATAACAGTGATATTAACACTGTTTTAAATTATAATAATTCCAAAACTGTCTATTATTACATTTTATTTAATAGTTTGGCAGGATGCTTAAACAAAAAAAAAAAACTAATTTACATTCCAGTTAGACCAAATGCTGTGTGCACAATGTGTCAGATGTTATGGGCAGTCCTTCACAAAGAAATTATAAGGCACACAAACACTTGAGCATCACCTAAACAGCCAAAATCACTTCATGTTTTATGAGTATGTTTTATGTGATTTTGTTTTACATCTTCAAAGTAGGCACCTCTTGCTTAGATGGCAGCTTTTTTGGTATTTTCTCAATCAGCTTTATGAGGTAGTCACCTGGAATGGCTTTCAGTTAACAGCTGTGTCTTGTCAAGAGTTCATGACTTGCATTTCTTGTCTCTTAATGTGTTTGAGACATCAGTTGTGTGTCTACTTTAAAAAATCTAAAATTTAAAACATATTTTGGTTTGATTTTTGTATAATAAATGATTCCATATGTATTTCTTCATAGTTTGGATGACTTCAGTACTAATTTACAATGTAGAAAAAATAAATAAATAAAAACATTGAATGATAACTTTTGACTGGTACTCCACATGTTGGCTTTTAGTCTTTTTATTGCTTTGAAAACAGTTTCCATATATTTAACCAAAATAAGGATAATACGCAATACGTCAAATGGAGCAAAGTATCAAGACAAATTATGCAACTATTTCGATTTAAATAAAAATATGCATTTCTACGCATGAGGATATTATCAGTACTTCAACAACACTGACCAATTATAAAGAGAGTATAATTACATCTGTTGAACTGCAATTAAACACTTGTGGCTCAATGACTAAATCAGTGCTTTTTAAACATGTCAATATTTTAATAATCCCTTAACAGTACTGATAACTGTAAAATATTAGTCACTGATAACATGACAGGAAATTTCTATACCGTCCCTTTAATAGTTGTATATTGCATGCTAGAAAATTACTATGTATCAAAACAAATAATGTAGTGGGAGTATGGAAACAGAGATAATAAGAGCTGAAGGGTGAGTGGAAAATAGCTGAAAGAAAATGATCATAATATTAGTCATGAAAAGAGCTTTTGTTTTGAGGAAAGCCTTGTACTGCTTTTGAGAAGGCAAAGGCATTATGATGAAAGGGATCTCCTGGTGCTTTAACCATTGGAATCCATTCAAATTCCTGCATAAATAACAGTATCTGAGCTAAAAGGTTTATAAGAATGAATACTGCAGTGTTTCTCAAACTAATCTCTATCTACTATGCCACACACAAAAAATCTGTTGTGTTTCTCTGAACTTAGAAAACAACAGGAAACCTGTTGACTTTAATGGGCAGCTGACTCAAACAGACTCATAATAGAAACATACTTTATTTTTTTACACAAACACTGAAATGCAATGACAATTGTCTGTGGTGATCAACCAAACAATGCAGATTTGGCAGAGAGAGATTAGGTTGAAAATACTGACTGTAATGGGATGATCCTGTATGGAGCTATGGTTTAGTCGGTTTTTACATCCAGTGTTGTTGAGTCAGATGAAGTCATAGAAATCTCCTGTTAGCTGGAGGAAAATTAAGTTCAGTGTTAGAGTATTATACCAATTTTATGGTCCAGACAAAAGCCGGGACCACTGCTCCTCCTCTACATTCTTTTATGTAGAATTGTATCTGATTGGTGTTGGGCGTAGTTGTTATATACATATGGCTAGATCTCCACCTTTAGAGGTATGGGCAACAACACTGCAAAAATTTTATTAAGTGAAACCATCTTATGTCTAGTCTACATCTAATGTTTATCATTTTGAGAATATTCTCAATTATAAGTCTATTTAACTTAACATTTGAGGTATTTGACTTAGTATTATCTCACTAAACTGGCAGTTAACTTGTTTGCAAGATAAATGCTCTACACAAGCAAAATAATCAGCCAATACAGTGAGATCATTGTATTTAAGGTTTCTTAAAACAAGTAAGCAAAGTCTAGTAACACATTAAATTATCGTAGCTTACAAGATTCTCATAATGAGAAAAAATTGGAAAGAGATTCTCATTGACCTCTGCATTTAACCCATTCTGTGCAGTGAAACAAACACACTATTGAACCCATTAGGCTGTGAGAATATGTGCCAGAAGCATTGGGCAGCCCTATCCATGGCGCCCAGGGAGCAGAAGGGGTTAGGTGCCTTGTTCAGGATCACAAGACCAGTTCCCTAACCACCAGTCCATGGCTGACCCTAGTTTAGGTGAGATTTCACATACAAACCGGATTCCAAAAATGTTGGGACACTAAACAAATAGTGAATAAAAACTGAATGCAATGATGTGGAGATGGCAAATGTCAATATTTTATTCGTAATAGAACATAGATGACAGATCAAAAGTTTACTCTGAGTAAATGTAACATTTTAGGTGAAAAATATGTTGTTTAAAAATTTCACAGTGTCAACAAATCCCAAAAAAGTTGGGACAAGTAGCAATAAGTGGCTGTAAAAAAGAAATTGAGTATATAACGAACAGCTGGAAGACCAATTAACACTAATTAGGTCAATTGACAACATGATTGGGTATAAAAAGAGCTTCTCA
>BRDA01073932.1:0-16238 GCA_036984385.1 Crenuchus spilurus | reverse complement strand
GTGACACAATATTGACACGATACCTCAGTAAGTTGCCCAGTGACTTTGGCCTGGTACTTATAGTAATATATAGTATTAAGTACTGTATGGGTCTATGCACCTAAGACTTTCACTCGTCTTCACACCTGTGTAACGTGATGTCACAGTAAAGAAATTTTATTGAATTACCTCAATAAATACATGACCAAGCCTAATATGCTTATCTCTTTTGTTTAATTTGTTTCTCTTGATCTATTTTTTGGGACTTATGTGACAATATGATTATATATAATATATATATATACAAAAGCACGGTGGATACCTGGAGGATATTTTGTGTGATATTATCTCACATGTGACAAATTAAACCTCCACCCAGACTTAACTGTCATCACGATGATTTAGAACTAAACATTGTATCTCCCAGGAAAACAAACCCACAACAGCAGCTATGTACAAAAAATTGAGCTTTGCTGTTTTGTTCTGACAGTACAGTTATAGAAAATGAAACAATGGCTTAAAGATTAAAAATAAACAACAACCAACAGTTCCACAGTAACAATGTCCTAGAACATTTCCACATATACACAAAGTTCTGGAAGTATGAAATAGTATCTAACTAGATGGCTGTAAATTATATAAGACCTCTCTAATGAAAACATTAAGTACTGTACTATTCTTGATAACAATAACCCAACTTCATCTCACTGATCTATCATATTGATTTTTATGAACTCAAGTCCCTCAGCCTTCTTGGGATTGTAAACCATGCCAGGGACTTTTATATGATGTGTTATGGAAAGAAGAGAACATACTCAGATATAGGCCTATGAAGAATTAAGGGAAGTAAGAAGGAAATGAAGTCCTGATGTTAATGAGCCAACACCCCCAGGGGCACCCACGTGTGAATATGACTGTCCTGTTCTAGAGCTTTAACCAACAGATACATGGCTGGCAGACCAGAAATGAGTCATTTATAGAGTAACACTGTTGACTGTATACTGGTTGAAACTATATTTTCTTTATGCATTATTTCATCAGAAAGTACAGGAACATATGGTCATTTACAAACATGGTCTGTGGACATATGGTGATGACTTGAGGTAGAGGGGGTAGGGGTAGGGGTGGGGGATGGGGGAGAAGGTGGGAGGTACTCATTGTTTCCAAAGCTTGGAATCTTGTAGGCATCTCTAATGTTTCCTAGAGAAACAATCTGTTGTTCCCCCAGACATCCTTTCGAAGACACTGTATACAGTTGTCTCCATTTATTTTCTTTAAACCTGTCATTTAAAAAAGAAAATGCTTTTGTAGTTTTAAGGAATGTAAACAAAGTGATTTGTTTGATTCATACTGTCAGACATGTTGGCTCCTTATGTTTTAGGTCACTCTGCATTTGAAATAAGCATAATTTGCTTTTAACAGAACATTTAATCCCTTCAGAGTACACTTTTAGACTAGATTTGAAAGCCCTGCTTTTAGTGATATTATCTGACATGTGACAAATTGTACCCCCTGTCCCACATTTTCCCCACTGTTTTTCCTATATGCTGCTTGATTCAGAATATGAAACACTTATGTTTATTACATTTGGCAGACAGTCTTATTCAGAGCGACATACAAAATTGTTTTGTTACCAAGCACTTTTTTGAGACAAGTTGTTGTCTCAGCTAGTACAGACAGGTTAGAGTCCAAACTACTCTTCAGTTCAGACACTGTTAGAACAAAACCATCACTAATACCTAGAAAGAATGAAAGATACACAATTATCCACAATATAAGAGCATTACAATAAGTGTTTTAAACTAGTACTCCCTTAAGTGCTCGAAGAGATGGGTCTTCAGTTTGGGTTTGAAGACAGTGAGGGACTCTGCTTGTTCCACCACCTGGGTGCTATGGCAGAGAAGAATCTTAATGCTAGACTTCCACGTGTGGTAGGGAGGGGCTAGTTCATTTTAAGCTTTGCAGGTGAGCATCAGCATTTTGATACTGATGCGAGCAGCTACAGGAAGCCAGTGAAGTGAACGCACCAGTGGTGTGATGTGGGAGAACTTGGGCTGATCGAAGACCAGCTGAGCAGGTGCATTCTGGCTTGCATAGGAAGACCAGCCAGGAGCGAGTTGCAGTAGTCAAGTCTTGAGATGATGAGAGTGCCTGGGTGACATGCTGAGTTAGAAAGGGCTGGACCTGTCGAATGTTGAAGAGGAAGAACCTGCATGACTGAGTCAAGTTTGCAGTGTAAGTAGAAAACAATAACTGGTTGTCCAGGATCACACAGAAGCTTCTTGCTTCTTGAGACACAATGACCATGGAGTTCTCGAACAAGATAGGAAGTTCACAATGCGAAGGGTGGTTTGGACCTGGAAACGGCTAAAACGTCATGCGTGTCAGACTTAACAACCTCATAAGAGTCCTAAGGCTACAGTCACCTACAAATGTAAGATGACTGAAAGTGTAAGAGAGTCTGACAAATGCCAAAAACACATTTAGTGAAATACTGTCAATTCTAAAAACTGACAGTAATTGAAGTATTGAAATGTAAACTCAGTTGAACATTTGATAAATATCTATTTCTGCTATACAAATAAACACTTCTATGAATATTCATTTAACATAAAGTGAAAACATATGGCTTTAAAATGACCTTAACGCCATAGCTTACAAGGTTTTATATAAGTAACCTGTTCTAAATTAAACTGGATGAATCTACTGATGCTCTTAAATACTACACACTTAAAAATATGGTTCTTCAAGGGTTCTTTAGGAAGTAAAATTGTTCTATATACAACCATGACCATGCAAAGAGCCCTTTGCATGGATAAAGGGTTTTTGTCCATGCTGAAAGGGTTCTTCAGATAGACGAGAAAAGTGTTGTAAATGATTTTATAGAAAACCTTTTTGAAAATAAGTCTATATAGTCCCCAAAAGGGTTCTGTTTTAGTTATGAGGTCAAGCTAGTAATAATAGAGGAACCATTTCAAAAGGTTTCTATATAGAACCATCTACAGCACATTGCTCATTAACCTGAAGAACCCTTTCATCGTGCAAATAACTTTTGGGTGTGTTCATGGTTCTCTATATAGGTTACTAAAGGTGTCTCTCAAGGATCAATATTAGGTCCTACTTTATTTTCTATATATGTTAACAATATTCCACTTGCTGTCAGAGGTGCTCTTATTCATTTGTATGCAGACCACACAATTATGTATGTCTCTGGTTCTTCCAGTAATCATGTACGGTCCTGCCTTCAAGATAGCTTTCTCCAGGTTCATAATGAATTTGCTAACCTTAGATTGTCATTAAATATTGCCAAGACAGAGGTTATGTGGTTTATTCGGAAGGGCAATCTTTTTGAAACCACTCTTAAATTCATTATCAGGAAGGGAGCTATATTGGGACAAGTTGTAAAATACAAATATCTAGGTATCTGGTTAGACAGTTCACTTTCTTTTTCTAGTCATATCACACGCATAAAAATGAAAGTCAAGGCTAATCTTGTGTTTTGTTTTGTTTTTTTTGGATAGAAATTGTTCCTCTTTCACTCATGGTGCAAAACTCACTTTGGTCCAGATTACTTTACTTCCTTTGTTTGATTATGGTGATACAGTTTTCAGACAGCATGTAAAAGCACTCTTCGGAGGCTTGATGCTCTGTATCATTCTGCTGTCCGTTTTATTACAAATGCTCATTTTAGAACTCATCACTGTTCTTTTTACACTTTGGTAAATTTGACACATATGCGCCATACTATACACTGGCTCACACTCTTATATATAAAACTCTGCTGGGTCGGTCACCACTTACTTACAGAACCTTTTAAAACCGTATCTGTCATATACAACACCAGTTCATCTATTTTAATTTAATTAAAAATCCACCAAACGCACACCACTCTCAGCTCATTGTCCTTTCAGGCATCAGCTGCTAAAGACTGGAATACACTCCAAAAAACATTACAATTAAAAACATTTATCAAAATTGCTGACTTTAAGAAATGTATCATGGAATGTTTTTACTGTCACTTGCAACTGTTTTAACTGGTTGTTTATGTTTATGTTATGTTTATATCTCTGTTTTGTTTTACCTTTAATCTCGTTTGTTCCTGTTATTGGTGTGCCCCCTTTTTTCAAGTTGCTACTTGCCAGGCTGTTATTGCAAATAAGAATATGTTCTTAATAACTTGCTTGGTTAAATTAAAGGTTACATTAAAAAAAAAACTATATTAAAAAGTGTAGTAGAAGGTAAGAAATACATTAATTAATGATATTTATAATTCATTTTATGTATGGCTTAAATGTAACAATTAATATAATTGTTTTAGTATTGAATAATACAAAAGTAGTTTTAAATGAATTAATGAATTAATATATTTTTATTTTGTGAACACCATGAGACATGAAAAGCTGTATGGGTTAATATGGCGTTTAAAAATAATATATAAAATATGTATTGTTTTCTGACCAAAATCAAACATTGTAGAATGGATTTAATTAGTTGTTTTAAATAAATAAATAGATAAATAAATAAATAAAATGCGGTGAAACCATATCAAACCTGTTCTGAACTGATGTTCACACTCTCCAGAACATTCACAAAACCTGTTTATCAGTTTGTAACATCTCCCAGGCAGCGGAGGCGGGTTCTTTTGGTGTGGATTGACAGCGCCTACTCCAATCAGCGGCCGTGTTGTTTGGCTCCGCCCTCTGCCTGCCACTACGTTGAGAGTCCGGTGTGAACGCGCACAGACACACAGAGCGCGCGTGCTGACTATGCTGCACGAGCTTAAACCGTTTTCTGCTCCCTGAAGTTTGTGGAAAAGAGTCGGTGAGGAGCTCCGTTGATAAACATGACCGAGAGGTTCGTGGTCGTTCCCGTCGGTCAGGACAAAGGCAGCGCGGCGTCAGAGGGACTCGGACAAGAGCCCTTAACGGTACCTGCGGCAGAAAGAGGAGGAGGAGATGAGAGAGATTTGGTTTTGGATGAGAGGGAAGCCGTGCCAATCCTCGAGTACAGCCGGGAGCCCAACAAATACGGTGAGTACTGTCCTCTTCCACACCACTGAACAGGCGTTTTGTCAACACTTACACTACACAGTGGTCGTGGGTAAGGTGTATTAACAGTGACTGTGTGATTACATGTACAGACACTGAAAAAAGGCGTTCAATGGAGGCTTCTTATTCTCAACGTTAAGAGGTATTGTGTTTGTGTATGGGAGCCTGTGTTGCCCAGCAAAAGCACCGTATTCCTTAACACACACGAAGTAAACTGCATGATATTGCACATAATAGTGCAGCAAACACTTTCCCCTCACCTGTGCTTGGTGTTTATGTTGTAGACAGTGTGTACGTTTATCTATCTCAGCTTTGAGCTCAGTAAATGAAAGACAGTTGTTTGGTTAGCAGTTGTGCAACATCTTTGCAGCGGTTAGATTCATTTCTTTTCTTCCCCATCTGAGAACAAATTACCTTCCGTGTGTTGCAAACCTTGTTTTTTCTTTTTTTTCTCCATATAGTTCTGCTGTATCACAGCTTGATTCTGTACTAGTCACTTGGTCGTGTTAATCAGAGAATTTTTAGTGAGTGTAACAGATTTACTTTTTTCAGTCTTCTGTCACAGCTGGAGTTTGTAACACACACGTGTGTGTATATATACACACACACAAGGGTGAGTGAAAAATGATCTACACTTTAGTTATATTAAAACATCTGTTGGCTGCATTGTCTTATGAACACTTTATGTACTAGGTTTTTTTTCTCCACAGTAACTGCTGTGCAGGTATCAGCATGTTACATCAATTCATTTATGACTGCTATGCAACAAAAAAAAGGCCAATGCACTTATGATTTGCACGAAAGAAGAACAGCATCCAGTGAATTTTTTTTTTTTTTGCCTGAGGATGTGTTTGGTACTGATATTTATCGGAGACAATGTGCACAGTATGGAGAGAGTGTAAAACTACATTTGGAGCAATACTCTAACAAAGGTAAAAACTCCATAAAAAGAGTCGTTACTGATGACGAGACATGGATTCATTACTACGAGCCTAATAGTAAACAGAAGAGTTTGTATTAGAAATGTAAAAAAAAGTTCAGAAGTCAATAATCAGCTAGAAAATGGATGCTAACAGTTTCCTGGGATTTTGACATTATCAGGAAAAAGGTTCAACAGTCAACAACAGATGTGACTATGCTGTTGATACTCTCCAAAAATTCACTTAGAACTGTTAAAGCATCCCCCTCTAATCCTGATCTTGCCCCATCAGACCATCACCTGTGTGGTCCACTGATATTAGATTACACACTTGTTAATTTGAGTGCACACAACTGAATTTGACCTCTGCATTTAACGCATTTGTCCAGTGAACACACACACTAGTGAACATGTGCCGGAAGCGGTGGGCAGCCTTATTCACAGTGCCCGGGGAGCAGTTGGGGGTTAGGTGCTTTGCTCAAGGGCACTTCAGTCATGACTCACACCGACAACCTTCTGGTCACAAGACCAGATCACTAACCACAAGCTCACAGCTGCCCTCTATATAGAAGCCATAAGAGGACGGAGATTCATGTCTGATTAAGAGGTGAAAGTGTATTCGTGGTTTGCATCTCAAAAACATTTTTAATGAGGGAATACCAAAGCTTGGTGATAGAGAAAGGGTTTTGAAAAGCAGGGAGATTATTTTGAAAATCATTTGTATTTGTATCTACAACTTTGTATCTACACTCATTGTCCATTTTATCAGCTCCACTGACCATATATACTGTAATCTGGTTCTCATTATAATGTGTTGGCCTCCTCCGCTTGTTCTTCATTGGTCAGGGCCATCACAGAGCATTATTTATGTGGGTGGTGGACCCTTCTCATCACTGCAGTGATGAGTGAAATGACATATATAGCTAAGACTATGGTAGGTTAAGGGCTCAATTTCTCTAACATGACTCACTCTCTGTGTTGTTTTTGGCTCAACTTCCATGTAAACATTTCTAGACATCCATCCAGGCTGTAAATATATTTGCTGTCAAATGAAAACCATGTTGTTTTTACATTATTTGAACACACCAGCTGCAGTTTATTTGGTGTTAAAGTGGTGCTCATGATGATGCTCTAAAATTGCTTAGAATTGAATACTCTTTACTTTCAAACTTGAGATGTATAATTTGGTACAAAAGGTATGTCAGATCATAGATTTACAAGTACATTAACTGTTTGACACTATTCTTGCACAAGCCTGGAAATTCACTGCCTTGTGGGCTACCAAAGTAGTAGATCAGCAAAGATACTTTGGAGAACAGGCTCCTTGTGCTTAGTCAGCAAAACAAGTCAGTGAAATACAAATACAGCATCATACGCTGGTGTAACGGAGCAGGTTGGTGCCTGTGTTTCTTTGCATGCATCCTTGATATTAGTTAACACTTAGTGTGTGCACACGCGATACTTACACATTCATTTCTATTACAATGAGAGAAAACGTTCCTGCATGTCACCACTGCAAAGTCACAGACACATACAGGTGCATCTAAAATAATTAGAATGTCATTAAACTTAGAATTAGAATGTCATTAAAAAGTTAATTTATGTCAGTAATTCAATTCAAAAAGTGAAACTCATATATGGATTCATTACACACAGAGTGTGTCTTTCAAGTGTTTATTTCTTTTAATGTTGATGATTATGGTCTACAGCCAAGTCAGTATCTCAAAACATTAGAATATTATATAAGACCAATTAAAAAACATGATTTTAATACATAAATGTTGTTCTACTGAAAGTATGTACAGTATATACACTCAGTACTTTGTCAGGGCTCCTTTTGTATGGATTACTTCATCAGTTTGGCGTGGCATGGAGGTGATCAGCCTTTGGCACTGTTGAGGTGGTATGGAAGCCCAGGCTGCTTTGATAGAGGCCTTCAGCTTTTCTACATTGTTGGGTCTGGTGTCTCTCATCTTCCTCTTGACAATAGCTCATAGATGCTCTGTGGGGTTTCGGTCAGGTGAGTTTACTGCCCAGCGCAGTGATACTGCAGTTATTAAACCAGGTGTTGGTACTTTTGGCAGTGTGGGCAGGTGCCAAGTCCTGCTGGATAAATGAAATCCACATCTCCATAAAGCTCGTCAGCAGATGAAAGCATGAAGTGTTCTAAAATGTCCTTGTAGACGGTTGTGATGACTTTGGACTTGATATAACACAGTGGACCAACACCAGCAGATGACATGACTCCTCAAACCATCACAGACCTACCTTTTTTTAATTGATCTTTTTTCTTTTTTTTTTTTTTTTTTTTTTGAGATGCTGACTTTTGGGTTTTCATTGGCTGTAGACCATAATCATCAACATTAAAGGAAACGCTTGAAATAGACACTCTGTGTGTAATGAATCTATATAATGAGTTTCACTATTTGAACTGAATTACTGAAATAAATTAACCTCTCGATGAAATCATTTTTTGAGATACACCTGTATTAAAATGGAATGTCCAGCACTTGAAGGAATGAGTGAACACTTCTTCTTGGTGTAATTGCATAACTGTAAAGCTAATGTTTCTTTTCCATGTAATGTTACACCATTTCTGATTTGCTCGTAGTGTAAGCTTTGCTTTTGGACAGTGGATAGTCTTTTCATGTTCTGCTGTTGTCATTTATTAATAATGATCTTCATTGATTTCTGTGTTGGACAGTCAAGTGGTCATTCGCAGAGTAGGATGCTACTCCTGTTGCGTAGCCTTAGAGGGGAATTATTCTACTATCACATGCATACTTTCAGGACATTATATTTGTTAACCAAAGGGTTAGTTGGCTTATTAAATTTGTGCAATCCAAGTAAAACTGATAAAGCTGATGGGTTTATGTAATGTAACCCTAATGTAAGTCTACTGGTGTGGAAGGAAGGAGGAGATATAAATGGCTCTGTTCATGTCAGTCTTAATGGTTGTGAGTGGGAAACGTCTTCCCATCTATCCATTTTGTCTTCCCACAACTGTATGGTTGCATCTCTTGTTATTCCATTTAAGGATGTTGTTTGGGATGGCACTGAATTTTCTTCACTGACTCTAAAAACTGTTCTACAGCTGTCCAGTTAATGTGTACTGTAGTAGGTCCTTAGTAATAGGAACGCTTTTGTAGCCTGTACCAATTTCAGAGGGCAGGTAATATTTGAATTTGTTTGATTTAGAGTTGGTCATTAACTGCTTAATATCCTCACCAAGAAAGAATAATAATAATAATAATAATAATAATAATAATAACTAATTTTTTTTTAAAAGACCCCACAGTTTTTTTAAGTACACTTTAAACATACAACAAGATGCACTTTATGGTAAAATCAAAACATAAACTATAAATACAAAAATATGTACAATAAGAATCTAATTTACTTCACTTTTTAATCACCACACTCAACTGTGTGGTGGTACAACAGCACTAGAGCTGGGCAGTATGACCAAAAATTTTATCACAAATTTTCAATATTGATCAATCTCGATAATTATCACAATAATAAATTTTCTAACACTGTCATAGTATGTAAATAACATCTTTATAAAAATATCAGACTAAATACATGAAATGTTACTATTTAAAATATTAAAATGTTTATTGCCAGAACAAAATATAAAGGAACACAGATTGCAAATTACTCAAATACACAGTTAAAGATTTCACTGGAACTAAATGTAATAAATTTACATTTTGATTCCCCTGCCCAGAGGAGGTAAAACTTCTAACATAAAAAAATGTAACTAACAATTTTTTAAAAATATCAAAATATAGTACTCTGATGCTCGTTTCTCTGCTCACCTCATAGCTGTCTCTGCTAGTTGCTTGTGCGCGTGCTCGGTTAAACTCAATTTTTGCGCTCTCATATGCGATCCTACAACAGAGCATGCAGTTCACTGTCCAGTCTGATAGTGTGCTGTGCAATTAGGGTGTAACCAGTGGCGGCGCTGGTGAGGAGGATCTGTCTTAACCAGCAGCAGTATCACATGTCAGAACTCACTGTCAAGCTGCTTAGATGTGAAATGGAAACGAACGTTAATGTTTATTGAATTCTATTGTTCCGGCTTATTATCGTGAAAAAAATTTAGATCGTTTTTGTCACCCAACACTAAACGGCACTAATGGTTTTTCAGCATTTGATCCAGTTTATTATTTGTTGTATTGCTATGAAGCATTGCTGGTTTACATTCAGACAAGAAAAAAATTCTATTTCTATTGGATGTTTTTTAGCCTTCCACACCTCTCTACCAGTTGGTAGAGATCATACAATCACATTCAGGTCAACGCCTTGTTCAATAAGATATATTGACTCAAATGTGCTCTAATAAATGGATGAGCAGGTTATTAAAAGTTAAAAAGTCTTTCTAATGCTGAAGGTGATGTTTGGATATATTTGACATTTTGCATATTGGGAGACCATAAGTTTATTATTATTATTATTATTATTATTATTATTATTATTGGTGGGTTTTTTCATCTTAGTGTTATTGTCAATGAAACTTGGTTGTCAGTGTTAGCGGCACGGTGGCTTAGTGGTTAGCACGTTCGCCTCTCAGCGCTGAGGTCTTGGGTTCGAGTCCACATCTGAGCGGAGTTTCCATGTTCTCCCCGTGTCTGCGTGGGTTTCCTCCGGGGACTCCGGTTTCCTCCCACAGTCCAAAAACATGGAGTTCAGGTGAATTGGCTACTCTTAAAATAAAAAAAATAAAAAAAAATTACCCTGGTGTGTATGTCTGTGTATGAATGTATGTATGTGTGTATGCCCAGATATAGTTGGCACTCTGTCCTGGGTGATTCCCCCTAGTGCTCGATGCAGTCCTCTAGGTGGACGGTCGCTTCCGGTTGAGAGTACGCTGTGCGCGATTGGCTGCCGCTTCTCACCGGTGTGTGTGTATATGGTTGAGTGTGTGTAAATGGAGTGTGCTGATTGTAAAGCGTCCTTGGGTATCAAGAAAGGCGCTATATAAGTGTAACGTTCATTCATTCATTCATTCATTCATTCATTCATTCATATAATCAATAGCCAACCAATAGGGTCATGCCTGTAATATGTAGACATTATAAAATAATTAAGTTAATATGGTAAAATATTTTACATTTACTGACTGTTGCATACTGTCATCATGTGCAGTGTGACATAGAAAACACTTCAGACAGAGAAGTGCTTGTTCACAATTAATGTAGACACCATTGTCTTTCATACTTGACTAACTTGTCTAAGAAACTCATGTCTTGGCTGAAGACTGCTTTATATTTGCTGTGACAGAAGTGTGCATGTGAGTCATCCTCTTTGTTGGGGATGTCAGGGCCTATGTTATTTGGTGTGGCTCTTGTAAGGTCCGTCATTATTAATGGAGTTTGGTGCAAGACTGTCAACTGTAATGCAGAGCTTTGCTTGAGTTTTACTGAAAGTGTTCCTTTCTTAATACCCATGCAAAAGATGTTTCAGTAACACTAATTGTATCTTAAATCTGAAAAAAAAAACACTGGAAAAAATAAAAATGACGTTTGCCTGTATGCCATGTCAAAATTAAGCCTTTGCAGACACAGTAGCTAAAGAACACTCAAGTGAATCAGAGAAACATCTGATGAGTGTACTGTTAGAGCACTGACAGGTTTCACATTTTCTGTTTTCTCTTTTCTGAGTGTTTGTGACAGAATTCACAGGTTCATGGGTGTTTGATTACTTTCTTTTGAAATAGACAGTTTCTGTGAATTTCAGTTAGTCACTGCACTTGCTGCATCACTGTTCACATATTTGTAATGATATAAAGTGAAACCTCCGTTTTCGTTGTTAGTCCATTCTAAAGTGCCTGATAACCAAAATGAACAATAACTGAAGCAATATTTCCCATAAAAAATAGTGTATATCTTCTGTTCCAGACACTCCAAAATATGCCTCATCACATGACCGAAGTAACGTAACTTGCGGGATTTAACATGCATCAGTAACTCCTTTTGAGTTCTAGCATCTCCTAGACTTGTTCAGTGGTCATCTTCATCCATGAGATCTTCAGCAACTTCCTGATGCTCTTGTTGTCAAAAGCCTGAATACGTCTTTCTTCCTCTTTCTTCAATGTCCAGGCTTCACATCCATATGTAGCTACTGGCCAGACCAAGGCTTTCATCAGTCTTAGTCTGGTGTTGGTGCTAATTAACTTGCTTTTCAACATCTTTGCCAATTTGACCATCACCACCCTGCCCATGACCATTCTTGACTTCACTGGCACAGTCTGCAGCCTCTGTTACTCTAAATCCCAAATACATGGAAGAGTCTACTTGCTCCAAAAGTCTTCCTTCCACTGTGATTTATATTACATATAATATATGTATAATGTGTGTGCTTGTTCTAAAAATGAAAGAACAAATAAATAAATACTTAAACAGCACAATTTTTTATCCCAGTATTTTCTGCCTTTTTCTAGCTGAGTAATCATCACATAGGCAGGTCTTGTTTCCCAACGTAATCTAGTTTACACACTCACTCTTTGTAAGGAACAGCAAGGGTGTGTTTTCAAGAGTTCTAGTTTAGATCCATGCTGGACTTGGGGGATGTGACTGTGGGTATCAGGTAGAGTCTTGCATCTTTATATGGACCTTCTCTCGGTCAGGAAGCCATAAACAGCTGACCCTGGCATCCACACTCACAACTGGGTCATTCCATGTCAAATGACTGGGACTTCACACACCCTCGATTTGGAACCACTCCATAAGAAGGTTCAAAGAGTTAGCAAGAGAGGTGTCCAAGCATCATTTGTCATGAGAATATTAATTTAATTTATATATTTTCAATTTGTTACTTTAATGGTTGTAGACTTTATCCTAAAATGTATAACATAAAAAAAGTCTTAAATCTTGAATAATCTGAAATGGGATTAGACTGATGCTTAGATCTGACAGAATTTGTACTGACATTTGAGTTGCTGTAGTTTTACTGTAAATATTTGTGCATTTTTTTTTATATTTATAACCCTGCAGAAATAAATGTTACATTTATCTGTAATACTAATCCAGGCTTTTCTAGTCCAGATTTAGATGTTGCATAAATGTGTGAGCATCAGCATTGAGAGATCATGGCAAAAAAAAAAAAAAAACGGTTTACCTCTGCAGGTGTCTTGGTCATTAGGAACACTTTGATCTGACAGTTCTGTGTCAATGGCAATGCACTCTATACACCTACTGATCATGACTCATGTGGAGGTAAAGTGGATTATTTCCATGATTTAGTTAATTTAGAACTTGCTTGAAATTGATATAATCTTATAAGAATACGCTAATTGTATATATGGATTCAACGTTTTTGCCAGTGTTATGCACAGAACGGAATTTGACCTCCACATTTAACCCATCCGTGCAGTAGACATGTGCCTGAAATGGTGGGCAGCCCTGTCCATGCCACCTAGGGAGCAGGTGGGGGTTAGGTGCTTTGCTCAAAGGCACTTCAATCACAACCTGTACAGGGTTTGAACCTGCGACCTTCCGGTCACAAGACCAGATCCCTAACCACTAGACCACAGCTGCCCCTATACTTCTCACTGGTGCTGTTGTTTATTAGAAACATGTATGCCTGTGCTGAGAAGGGTGTTTCCCTCAGTGGTTTGGCCTCCTTGATTTTCCTTCATTAAGCCTCATAAATCATCCTTAGTGTCCATAATGAAAAGATTTACAGCGGTGCAGGCTGTAACGGTCTCACGGGCATTATAAAGGATGCTGCTGTGATACTGATCTTTGGACAGTAATCAGGACATGTAATTATATTTCATATACCTTGTTATACACTTGTAGGCTAATTGAATGTTCCTCTCAGTTGTTGTTCTGCATTCTGTTTTTGTTTACAGTGTCCTTGCACCGTATGCCATAAGCCTTTGCCTAATTTTCCACCTCTCCTTTGGAGACTTGTGTAAAGCTCACAGTTAATCATTGTGTGAGTCATGTTACCCAGTGTGCCTGCTTGCTAAGATTTAAAAATGCAAGGCTAAAATGGGGTTCCCTTTTCTGTCCATAATGCATTTGGGGAATTTCCACCACACCAGTGTCTCGTTACTGCTCGCGTTTGGCAGTGCTGTACTCGCAGGGTGAGCCTCCCTTTTTACTATGTGCACCATCTGTCTCTCTATTACCAGACTTTGACACAGGTCTTGGTGTAAAAGCCTGATTTACCATGCATTTGAAGTGCAAGTGGACCGATTGTGTTTTGTACCTTTCATTGATGTTTGAATAAAGACTTTGGGTAAAGACATATGTAAAATTAATCAGTGTGTTGTGAAGTTTCAGCCTAATTGGTCTGTTAGTGGAACTGACCTTATATTGCATATTACTGTATAACTGTGTGACACTAGCTAGTGAAGACAATCAGCTCTCTTTAACCATGTCCTATTAAACCGCTGCTGGACCATACTGATAAAATTCAGCATCTCAAATATATCATAATATGAAGTTAAAATGTTTGCAGGAACCTGACATTACAATTTAACTGCACTGTTTTGTTCTATTTTTGCCTACAACTGGGCAATTGTGGCCTGGTGGTAATGGATCTGGTCTTCGGACCAGAAGGTCGCTGGTTTGATCCCGAGGCAGGCCATGACTGAAGTGCCTTTGAGCAAAATAGACGGAAAGTACATTTTATTTTATACTTTATTTTGTACTTTTTAAGTACATTTTACTTAACAATTTAGATTATAATGTATTCTGAACTGTTTTTTTTTCTTCAAAACAAATGACATTCTTTTATACATTAGTTAATTGTCATTTCCTTATCATATGTAAAGCATAGCAAAAAGCTTTTCAAAAGTGCTTGACAACACTGTTCCCATTATTTTATGGCCATTATATTGTGAAAATATGCTCATTATCTATCATAAATAATACTGAAAGTATGAGGGTATTTCTATTGTGATGTATTATATTGCTCAACACTCTATAAAAAAATCGGTGGTAGTTGAATTAAAAGCAAAAGGAAACACGGTTGCTGTTTTACAAACTGAAACCGTGACCTGTCAGTAGCTTCACAGAATGTATTTATCACTGCCGCACTAAGAACAGATCTGTGAGTCATCTGGCTGCTGCAGTTAATTCCACCTTATTAAATCTCAGGTGACAACCCGTCTCAGCTGCCTCTTTCAACTGCTAGGAGTTAAGCTGCTGGCACGGTGGGCCTGTGTGTGTTTGTGGCTTCAACTGATTTCCCATGCTGCTCCCTCCCCTCAGCCCCCTGCGCTTCAGGAAACCTCTCCCAGTCACCAGGGCAGCCTGTGGCTCACTGTACCGAATGCTCCTGCTATGTGTTGCATAACAACGAGGGGGGCCTCACCTGATTCTGTCGTGTCAAACCAACAGCTGAGAGAGTAGCAGACATGTGCAGTGACATTTGATATGGATGCCAGAGGCTCTGCATACATGGCCATCATCACCCCCTAAAGGCTGCATGAGTTACAAAGGAAAGAACTCCCATGAATTTTGACCAGTCAAACATGCTGAATATGTTGAACAGATTGAAGTAAACCTGAACAGAAACTGAATCAGCATAGTAAACAATGACTGAATCAAAACAGTTTAAGTAAGCAGTAACTGTAACAATAATTGCGTCAAAATAGTATGCATAAAAAAACCATTGTAACATTTTAGATGTGAATACTAACTATCAGAACAGTAGATGTACACAGTAACCGATTCAGAACAGTAGATTTAGCAGTAACCAAATCAGAACAGTAGATGTAAACAGTAACCAAATCAGAACAGTAGATGTAAACAATAACTATCAGAACGGTATATTTAGCAATAATGGAATCAGAACAGTAGAAGTTAACGACAACTGAATCAGGACAATAGATGTGAACAATAAATGAATCAGAACAGTAAACAATAACCAAATAAGAAAAGTAGATCTAACAAAATTACAATCAGTACAGTAGATGTAAACAATAACTATCTACAATAACTAACTAATAACTATGCACATAGTAGCTGTATCAAAAAAGTAAAACCCTCCAAAAAGTTGGGACAGTATCAAAAATGGCCCCCCCCCAAAAAAAAACAACAACAAAAAAAACAAAAAACAGTATGTGTAAACAATAGTTATCATACTAGCCAACTTTCCATTCTAGGTCAAATTCAGTAGCCATTGCTGTGAAGTCACTGTGTTGTGTGAGTTCTGGAATGACTTGACAATCTTTGTAACTAGAGATGGAACGATCGATCGGCTATGTATCGGTATCGGCTGATTTTTAATCAAAATATGTGATCGGCGATCGGCCGATATCTTTTGAAATTTAG
>BRDA01073929.1:0-14194 GCA_036984385.1 Crenuchus spilurus | reverse complement strand
ATTAACTTTTCATGACATAAAATATTTTGATGTGACAGGAAACCACACACAAAATGTGTTTCTGGAAACATTGATGTCCATGGACCGCTGGTACTTGGATAATTTGGATGGATCACTTTCAAGTCCAACTGACTTTAATTTAAATAGATAACCTCTTGCTACAGTCCCAGTTTCACCATTTTCACAGACATACTGGAGAATGTTTCGCCACTTAGTCTGACTGGAGAGGTGTATTCAGGCAGGAAAGTTAAGTCAATGCATACCACCTTCATTATAAGTGCATTTTTAGTCAGTGAGTTTTCTGAGTACTGGGAAATAGATTGAACTGACTGTCCATTGTACTTCACTGTATGCTACAGTTGCAGCAGACAGAGTTTATGTAGAAAATATACAGGATTTCTCCTTGAACATGACATTAAGCCCTGACATCTAGACATTTTAATTGTTTTAACTACTTTTCTTCTGGGTTTACTTATTATCTACCTGGCAGGATTTGTGCCAGCTCATGCCATCTACAAAAACTTAAGCTTACAGCCTGAAGTATCACAGACATATTTTTTAATTTGATGATCTCCTCAGCTGTCTTGCATACGTACGCTTCGGAGAGTCGCTGATTTATTTCCAAACTCGTGCTGAGCCCAGTGCCTCTCTCAGAACCCTCCTGGTGTTTCCAGAAGATTACGGGAAGCAGGCTGGCAAATCATTCTTGCTTTGTCAGTCGCAGTTAAAACATATAGCTTTAGTGGTCAGAATGTCTTGCATTTTTTTGAGTCCTGTCTAACTATATACCCAATCCATAGATACAGCTCATTGAAAGTCCCAGCAGTTTTTTTTAACCAGTGGCAGTATTCAAAGTAGTTTTGTGGCTTAGAGTTTGGATTTAAAGCCCATTTGTGTCCATAGTCTAATGCCTTCGGAGCTGTTTGGTAGGAGCCTGTGTTTGTAATTTTGAGACAAATAGAGGGTTAGTTTGTTTTGCAGATTTAAAAATAAAGGCACTAACATTGTTTTATGTATTAAAAGTATTCTAGTCCTAAATAGAGCAGTGACAACACACTTGTGTATCTGAATCAGTTGTTCTTAGCCGTTATAGGTAATTAGCTGAGAGTATAGATATCATTTGTGATTTTCATTTGCAAATGGACCCATAGGCTGGCTTCATATGGTGAAACTTTCATGCAAATAGTTGCATGCTGTGAGTTGCATGCAGCATAATATTCATGCAACTTGACAGTAAATGATGCTTTGCAGTATGCAACTAAAGTGCAATTTAGTTCCACATATTTGTCAAGCAACCAAAATTGCTTGAAAGTTATGCCTTCCTTAAAATCACTCTTTAGCAGATAGCAGTGTTGTAATGGATCTTCAGCCTTTATACTCTTCAACTCCAACATGAACACCTAGGATAAAGGCACATTAGTCTTGGTAGCATTAGCAGACCTAGCTATTAACTTTACCACTGCGAAAATCTCAATATATGACTTACAGTATTACAATATATACATTGAGTTGATTTGTGATCCATGTACACATACCAGGTTATTGCTGGTACTCAGTCAGCATATACATGTGATAATGACTTGTATAGCAAACTCAGTATATAGCATTATAACCACAGTGTGGCATTTTGTTTGTATCATGCAGCCGACCTAAATAATAGGACTAAGCTGAATTTAGTTGTCCGTCGTCGTCCTTCTCCAGCCTCCACAGCGTGAACCGCAGCAGGGAAATGAACCTTGACACTACGAGCGTTTGCCTCACATTCTCCTTGCCTTCAAAGAACCTCAAACCTCGGCCTAAAATATCTCAAACTCTCAAACCAGCACCATGTGTGTGCGCGAGAGAGAGACAGTCTGGAAGGGGGAGAGAGGGAAAAAAAATCAAGCGTCTGAGTTCACGTTTTAGAATAACAAAACCTGTGCTTTCTATCACTTACTTCATCCTGGAGGTAGACCTGGCGGTGCAGTCTCAAGGCCCCCAGTCTCTGAGGTGGCGGCGGACCCCCTCGCCGGGGAGACAGGTTTTTGGGGCTCAGGGGATAGCAGAGACAGGGCCCCCCTGGAGCAGTGCAGGAAAAAATAGCAAGAGGGAAGTCTGTACCACTCTCTGAACGCCTGCTGCACCCCATGAACGGAACATGGGTCAGACACTGGAAGTCAAGTCTGGGCCAGAAGTGTAAACTATTCCATCTGTGTCTGTATGTACAACCCTCACCCCCTCCCTTTTACCCAGGAGTCAGGACCCCATCCTGCCTCTCCCCTCTCTCTCTCCTCTTCTCTTTTTCTTTCGCATAAGCACAAGACAAATAAATCCAGGAAAAGGCTTCTGAAGGCCTGTGCATCATGGCTGAGGTTCTCCGATAAGCCCCCTCCCCAAAAGCACCAACAACGTAGAATGGGATTCCAGTGCGGGCCATAACTCCAGGCGAGGAGGCCGGCGGGCTGTCATCACCGAGACTGCTAGACAAATTATCAGAGCTGTCCGCCTCGCGCCACAGGAGTCCTTCTGGGCCTTCCAGAGAATAGCCATGACATTCTAGATGAGCTGTCACAGCTCCTACACGTTTCAGTGGATATAAAAGTGCACAAGAATGCACACCAGGACTGTCATTATTACACCATTAAACTCCTCAACTCAAGCTTCATTTAAAACGGCAGTAACTAGTTGGCATCTGATGTGGAGATGATACATATTTTCAGTTCTCCTAATGGTCTCATAATATTTAGAAGCAGAAACTGATGGACATTCCAGTATATATTTGTCTTCACTTGTCTTTGTCTAGTAATGTCTCTTACTGTCTTTAATAGGCTGTAATTTGTCGTTCAGGGTTCTTTTGAATAACGGCCATTTTTCAAAACTGAAGCAAACAAATCAGTAAACTGCTCAGTTACTGCTGTACTGTGCCTCATCAGTAAATTAAAATCTTGTGGAAAAAGCTCATTTGTGTTCAGTGGCGGTTTCTGATATGGGCAGCCGCCCAGTGCTGCACGAGATCAGGGTGTGGCGTGCCCTGCCTCCAAGCAGTTGTGCAAAGTGTATGGAGTGAGATTACTGTCTTTAATATGAGAGCATGAAAACGTGGTTAAACCGAGCGCACGTAACACAACAAAACCCAACAAACAAGAGAAACGAGCAGAAACGGCTGTGAGATGAGCGGAGTAACAAGAGAAACGAGCAAACAACGACACCTCGAGCTGAGAGACGAGAAGTGTGGTCTTTGCAGAGCAGCACAGGTCATCACTCTGCTCGCTTCTCGCTGCTGCGCGTGCTCGTCTGTTTCAGTTTTCTGCTCGATTCTGAACTTTCTGTTCGCTGCATAGTTACAACAGGAAATACATCAGAGGTTGAAAGTTTTGCTAGGTTGCTTTAGCTACTCATCCTAAAATGGGAAAGTCCAGACAAAATATAATTGTGCAGCTGTTGTTTGCCCAGGGCGCCAAAATGTCTATTACCGCCCCTGTTTGTGTTTATAGTTAAAGACTGTGAGCTGTCATTTGATACTCACTGCATGTAAAGTGACATATTTCAAGTCTTTATTTGAATGTAGATCAGTATGTTTGATGATATACTGAATATTTTATATATATATATATATATATATATATATATATTAGATATATTAGAATATTTGATTCAGAGTTTGAATAAATTACTCTTCAAACTGTATCACCATTACAACAAAAATGTTTGAAATGTGTCACTTTATGTTTAGTGAATATAACATAAATGACCTTTTTGAACTTTTTCACGATTTCCTCATTTTTGCAGTTATTCACTACTAATCAATAGTGAGTGGTGATAGTGAACAAAGCGTGCATGCTGACAAAAACTTCAGAAAGCCTTCACCATGTGTGAAATGCTCACACATAACTCTGTCTGCATATTTTTGTATATGCCTTTTCTGGCTGATTCCAGAGAGTTCTGTCATTGCTCAAAGAAAGCAGTATGGTGTGTTACTCACCAATGAGAGATGGTCTCCTAAACCTGTGTTGGTTGTTAGCTTCTTCATATATTTTTCTTAACTGGGCCCAATTTAAAAATCTTCTTGCAGCTACTTTGGTTACCTCTGACAATTCTGTGCAACTGTATGAATATAATATCATAACCAAAACATTCAAAGCATCTCTTCTGAGGTGCCTGACGTCGACCTTAACATTTTCTAATGGATCCATCAGGAGAAATGTTCTGGAGTTCTCCTGTAATGTAGTTTTTGCCTTTTTCTTTAAAGAATACACTTTTAAAAATATGATTCTTCATCTATTCTTTAGTAAAGAAAATGGTCCTATATAGAACAGTGAACACTCAAAGAACCCTTCTTGTGGATAAAGGGTTCTTTCCGTGGTGAAAGTGTTCTTCAGATTGATGAGGAATGTGTTGTAGATGGTTCTGTACAGATCCATTTGTTCTATATAGCCCCCAAACAAGATCTGCTGTAGTTTGTAATAACAGAGGAACCCTTTTTGGTGCTACATAGAACTATTTTTAAAAAGCTTCTATATAGAACCATCTACAGCTCATACCTCATCAATCTGAAGAACCCTTTCATCATGCAAAGCACCCTTTGTGTTCTGGGTTCTATATAGAACCATTTTCTTTAATATAGAACCCTTCTTTACTAAAGAACCCTTGAAGAACCGTGTATTTAAAGAGTGTACAGAACATATTTATACTTTAATGGCATTTGCAGTACAATAAGATATTTGATCTGTCTTTATGTGATGTGTACTGTGACTGTAGGAACTCATTCAGAGCTGATTGCAGATCAGTTAGCTTGTTAGTTCTGTTTAAATGGGAATAATAAACCACCAGTGATGTGAGACTTTGATTCCTCTTCATGTTTTCTTCGCAAAGTAAACATGTACGAATGTTCGTCTTTGTTAGATCATGTTCACTGCATACAGCATGAATTCAGCAATGGCAGACAGCACTCTTAAAGGAGTAGCGCCGATTAAATGGCAGAAATAGGGTTGCATCTCAGTCTAAAGCTTTGCCAGTTTGATGGTTTGTTTTTTTTCTGTGGTAAAGAAGACAAGACTTGATGAAAAAAATAATATTGTATTATTGAATATTCAGAAATACACAGTTTGGACAAAAGTATTGGGACAACTGCTTATTTGTTGTTTCTTCTGAAATCAAGGGTGTAATAGAGGGCTCTATTGTCCAGGCAAGGTTTTCTACTAGATTTTGGAGCATAGCTGTGAGGATTTCATTGCATTCAGCTACAAGAGTGTTAATGAGGTTAAGATGTTGGATGATCACCACCACCACCTCATGCCAACTCACCCCAAAAGCATTGAATGGAGCAGAGAACACAGCTCAATGCTGGGGGGCTTTATACCCCTCTAGCCTACACCTGTCATTAGTCATCGAGCCAGTAGGTTCATGTTTATCTGCTCCAAGCTATTGGCAGTACTTCTCTACAGGGACAAGATGTGTATGTGCATTTATACATCTGTGTAAGTAATGGCAAGGAAAGTTTATTTATATAGCACCTTTAATACACCATGCTCATTCAAAGTGCTTTACCCATTAAGAAAGGCGAAGATTCATCAAATAAAAAAAAGGGTAAACATGAAAAAGTACAGAGGTAAATCAACATAAAATTAAAAAAAGATAAAACTTGATAAAACAGTAGATTTAAAAGATTAACTTAAAGTAAAGCAGTGTAGTGGTACCATTACAGAATAAAGTGTGAAGAGAACAAAGTTTTAAACTGAGTTTTAATCTGCTCAAACAGACACATTTTCAGTCTGAACTTAAGTGTCTACAGTCAGAGCTCTTCTAAATAATTCAGCATAATTACTAAACAATGTCTCTCCATGTTTAGTCTTTACTTTAGACAGGAATGACTGACTGTTTAGTCTTTACTTTAGACAGGACTGACTGACTGTTTAGTCTTTACTTTAGACAGGACTGTTTAGTCTTTACTTTAGACAGGACTATCTATTTAGTCTTTACCTTAGACAGGAATGACTGACTGTTTAGTCTTTACTTTAGACAGAACTGACTGACTGTTTAGTCTTTACTTTAGACAGGAATGACTGACTGTTTAGTCTTTACTTTAGACAGGACTGACTGACTGTTTAGTCTTTACTTTAGACAGGACTGACTGACTGTTTAGTCTTTACTTTAGACAGGACCGACTGACTGTTTAGTCTTTACTTTAGACAGGACCGACTGACTGTTTAGTCTTTACTTTAGACAGGAATGACTGACTGTTTAGTCTTTATTTTAGACAGAACTGACTGTTTAGTCTTTACTTTAGACAGGACTGACTGACTGTTTAGTCTTTACTTTAGACAGGACTGACTGACTGTTTAGTCTTTACTTTAGACAGGAATGACTGGCTGTTTAGTCTTTACTTTAGACAGGAATGACTGACTGTTTAGTCTTTACTTTAGACAGGAATGACTGACTGTTTAGTCTTTACTTTAGACAGGAATGACTGGCTGTTTAGTCTTTACTTTAGACAGGACTAAATGACTGTTTAGTCTTTACTTTAGACAGGAATGACTGACTGTTTAGTCTTTATTTTAGACAGAACTGACTGACTGTTTAGTCTACTTTAGACAGGACTGTGTATTTAGTCTTTACCTTAGACAGGACTGACTGACTGTTTAGTCTTTACTTTAGACAAGACTGACTGACTCTTTAGTCTTTACCTTAGGCAGGACTGACTGACTGTTTAGTCTTTACCTTAGGCAGGACTGACTGACTGTTTAGTCTTTACTTTAGACAGGACTGACTGACTGTTTAGTCTTTACCTTAGACAGAACTGACTGTCTATTTAGTCTTTACCTTAGACAGGACTGACTGACTGTTTAGTCTTTACTTTAGACAGAACTGACTGACTGTTTAGTCTTTACTTTAGACAGAACTGACTGACTGTTTAGTCTTTACTTTAGATAGCACTGACTGTTTAGTCTTTACTTTAGACAGGACTGACTGACTGTTTAGTCTTTACTTTAGACAGGACTGTCTATTTAGTCTTTACCTTAGACAGGACTGACTGACTGTTTAGTCTTTACTTTAGACAGGAATGACTGTCTGTTTAGTCTTTACTTTAGTCAGGAATGACTGACTGTTTAGTCTTTACTTTAGACAGGACTGACTGACTGTTTAGTCTTTACTTTAGACAGGACTGACTGACTGTTTAGTCTTTACTTTAGACAGGACTGACTGACTGTTTAGTCTTTACATTACACAGGACTGACTATTTAGTCTTTACTTTAGACAGGACTGACCGACTGTTTAGTCTTTACATTAGACAGGACTGACCGACTGTTTAGTCTTTACATTAGACAGGACTGACTGACTGTTTAGTCTTTACATTAGACAGGACTGACTGTTTAGTCTTTACATTAGACAGGACTGACTGTTTAGTCTTTACATTAGACAGGACTGACCGACTGTTTAGTCTTTACTTTAGACAGAACTGATTGACTGTTTAGTCTTTACATTAGACAGGACTGACTGTTTAGTCTTTACTTTAGACAGGACTGACTGACTGTTTAGTCTTTACTTTAGACAGGACTGACTGACCGTTTAGTCTTTACTTTAGACAGGACTGAGTGACTGTTTAGTCTTTACATTAGACAGGACTGACTGACTGTTTAGTCTTTACTTTAGACAGGACTGACTGACTGTTTAGTCTTTACTTTAGACAGGACTGACTGACTGTTTAGTCTTTACTTTAGACAGGACTGACCGACTGTTTAGTCTTTACATTAGACAGGACTGACCGACTGTTTAGTCTTTACTTTAGACAGGACTGACCGACTGTTTAGTCTTTACTTTAGACAGGACTGACCGACTGTTTAGTCTTTACTTTAGACAGGACTGACTGACTGTTTAGTCTTTACTTTAGACAGGACTGACTGACTGTTTAGTCTTTACTTTAGACAGGACTGACTGACTGGTTAGTCTTTACTTTAGACAGAACTGACTGTTTAGTCTTTACTTTAGACAGGACTGACTGACTGGTTAGTCTTTACTTTAGACAGAACTGTCTATTTAGTCTTTACTTTAGACAGGACTGACTGACTGGTTAGTCTTTACTTTAGACAGAACTGACTGTTTAGTCTTTACTTTAGACATGACTGACTGTTTAGTCTTTACTTTAGACAGAACTGACTGACTGTTTAGTCTTTACTTTAGACAGGACTGACCGACTGTTTAGTCTTTACTTTAGACAGGACTGACCGACTGTTTAGTCTTTACTTTAGACAGGACTGACTGTTTAGTCTTTACTTTAGACAGAACTGACTGTTTAGTCTTTACTTTAGACAGAACTGACTGTTTATTCTTTACATTAGACAGGACTGACTGACTGTTTATTCTTTACTTTAGACAGAACTGACTGTTTAGTCTTTACTTTAGACAGAACTGACTGTTTATTCTTTACATTAGACAGGACTGACCGACTGTTTAGTCTTTACATTAGACAGGACTGACTGACTGTTTATTCTTTACTTTAGACAGGACTGACTGACTGTTTATTCTTTACTTTAGACAGGACTGACTGTTTAGTCTTTACTTTAGACAGGTCTAACTGAAATGTTTCTAATGATTTGAGAGTTCTAGTTTGCTCATATATCTGCAGCATATCAGCTAAGTCTGCTGGTCCTGCACCATTAAGTGATTTACAGACCAGTAACAAAAAGCTTAAAATCTATTCTGTAACTTACTGGTAGCCAGTGTAAGGATTTAAGAATGAGGGGTAATGTGTTCTCTTCTGCTGTTAGTGAGAACTCTTGCAGCTGCTTTGGGTAGAACCTTAAGTAGATGAATGCTTTGATTAGAATGGGTGTTTGGACATGTACTGTATGCTTCACTGAAGTGTATTGTGTCTACTTGTGAAACTATATACTGATTGTAAATTGAGAAAGTCTTAATTTAAATAAACATTATTAGTGACAATGATAATTAAAATTAAAGTTCTTTAATGACATTAAACCAGTTTAATGAGAGTTGACATGTTCAATTGTGATTTGAACTATTGGCCTGGTTCAATGTGTGTAAATGAGCTTGTAAAACTGGACTGTAGTTGAATGGCATATTACATTTAAACTTTTACTCACATGTTTTAATTCAGTATTTAATTAATTTATTAGGACTGTTTAGTGTCATTTACATCATGTGTGCATTTATTCATACATGGACCAAAAGAAATATACTGGCAGTGCAGTGTTGTACATTAATTCGCGTTGCACGTTTTCATTTCAGAGATGCCAGGTATTGTTGTATATATACATTGTGTGTGTGTGTGTGTGTGTGTGTGTGTGTGTGTGTGTGTGTGTGTGTGTGTATAGCGAAGCGTATAGAGAGATGAACTTAATGGTTTTTAAACAGCCTTCAGAATTGCTGAAATTTTTGACAGATGTGTCTGTAGAGAGCCAGCAATGTTTTGGCTTGACTCCATTACACTTACCTTCACTTGGCTGCTTTGCCTGTTTGGTGTTTTTTGTGACCATGTCTGGTCTTTATCTTGTTTTGGTTTTTGCATTATGGGTAAATTGTCTTGGGAAAGCATTTCTCATGTGTTTCCCTCAACAAGAGTTTGTGTGAAGCTCCAGTGGCCTCCTTTTTGTGGTGCTCGGTTAGAAGAATGTAAATCTCTGCATTTTTTCAGTGGCTCTGTATTGTCCTCTTGGCCGTGGAATGCCAGACCTGTGAATAAGACTGGGTTATCTGGGAAATGAAAGACAGATGAGCATCTGTTGTCTGACTGAGGCTCTGGTCGGGGTCATACCACCACCTCTGTCCTGCAGAAGAAAAGAGCTAAAACTCTGAGCAGACCAAAGCTTTGCTGTCCTGAACTGGGAATACATGCACCTCCATGCTACAGACTCAAAACCCTTACCTTTATTCTTCATTACTCCATTATCATTTATCATCCAGCTGTGGTTCGAGATGACCTGAATAGGGGTATGTTCTAGTTTTTTTAGTGACAGAACCATGTCAGGTACATTTTATCCCATCATGGGTGGGACCTTTAGTCTAATTGTGGGGATTGATTCCTTCTTGGCTTTATTTATTTGGATTTGGGATTTATGCTTTAATTTTGTTTTTTGATTTAGTATTATTTCTCTGAATATTATTTGATCTGCAGTCTTTGAAAGGTGTTTTTTTTTATTTTTATTTTTGCCAATTTTCTCAACTTCCAAATGTGGTAGTAGCCAATTAACCCATCCCATTCACTAGGGGACTCTCCCCATCACTCTGCACTGTCCCTGACTCTGGGAGGGTGAAGACATGCACAAGCCTCCTCCATTGCGTGTGATACGGCCGCCGCCTCTTTTTGAAGTACCGCTTGATACACCGTCACTGGGGAGCCAACACGCTCGGAGGAAAGCGCGGGATTCCCAGCTCCGAATAGACCAATCAGTAGAAGCCTGAGCCAGCAGAAATTGCCACGTGTGAGTGATAGTGAGAGAGAGAGAGTGCCATCTACCTGCCCAGAGAGAGCACTGACAGTTTTGGCTGTTGAATGCAAACAGCATGACCGGGATTCGAACTCGCGATCCTCTGGTCATAGTGTCGGCGTCTTAGACTGCTGAGCCACTCTGGGCCCCAAAGGTGTTATTTAATAAATGTACCTTTTGTTGCATTGCCTTTCCTTCCAATTAAAGGTAGCAAAGATTGTTTGACGATGTCAGAGAAGACCATCTTGACTTCCATAAACAGCTTTTCTGTTATCTGTTCTTCTTAGGTCATTTCTATGGTTTAATCTACTTGTTGGGGTGCTATGTAAAATGTAAATGAAATCAGAATGAAATGATTTGCATATCTCATAAACCCATATTCACAGTATGGAGAACACGTGAGGTATTTTACTAGGTCTTGAAAAATATTAAGTAATCTAGAACTTACTCTCACATCTCAAGAAACTTGAGGCACAGCCATTTCTTCCATTGTGTAGCATTTCTTCTTCTTTTAAAAATCTGTAAACATCTGATTTGTGAGGAGACCAATTGGAGTTTTAGGAGTGTTGACACATTTTTGTTTGATGTAGCATTCTAGCTGCTCATCAGTCCTGGGTCTTTGTGGTCTCTGGTCTGTGGTCTGAACAGCAGGCAGTGCCAGTTCAACACCTGGACTTTTCTTCTGTAAAGCCAAGCTGCTGTGGTGAATGCAGTATGTGGTTTAGCATTGTCTTGCAAAGGCCTTGCCTGAAAGAGATGTTGTTTGGATGGGAGCTTATGTTGTTCTAAAACCTCTTTATATTGTTCAGCATTGATGGTGCCTTTCCTGATGCGTAAGCTGCCCATGCCATAGGCACTAATGTAGATATGCAGGCTTTTGATTTGTTTTGTTATAACAGAATGAGTTATCAATTTCATCTCTCATGGTTTAAAAAAAAAAAAGTGATTCATCTGACAACAGAACAGTTTTTAATTTTGCCTCAGTTCATTTTAAATGAGCTTTGTCCCAGAGAAGACAGCGGTGTTTCTAGACTTAGCGTTTCTTCTTTGCATGATACAGCTTGTACATTTGTTGTTTGCATGGCAAACTGTGTTCACAGACAATGATTCTTGTCTGTATTTAATTCTGTGCCACCTGAGGGCCTGAAGAGCACAAGCATAATGACGGTCTACCTTGTCCCTTGTGAACAGGGATTTCTACAGATTCTATGAAACTTTTGATGATATAATGTACTGTAGATGGTTGGATGGTTATTCAAAGTCTTCACAAATTTACATTTGTCTGAAATTGTTACATTCCAATGCTCATAAAATTGGTGAACCTCTTTGCTTCTGGACTCCGCCTCTCTCAATTGCTTTTTAGACCCAGTCGCAACCTTTTAGTTGCAAATTGCTTCTTTTTTTTCCTTTTTTTTATTACTACCACTTTTTTTCCAGCCTTTTGTTGCCCAGTCCCAACTTTTGAGATTTGTTGCTGTTGTAAATCTGTTATTTTTTCAAGAAATGGTAAAATGCATCAATTTTAACATCTGATATGTCTTCTATATATTCTATTGTGAATAAAATATGGGTCTATGAGATTTGCAAGTTGTTGCATTCTGTTTTTATTTATACTTATTTACATTTTACACAGCATCCCTTTTTTGGTATTGGGGTTGTAATAAAATTGAAAATCTGTTATTTAGTTTTATCCAAAAATTTTGCATGAGCAAGGTATAGAACACAAAGCTCCAGTCCTCTGTTTGGTTATGGCCACTGTGAACATTCTCACACTTGGTTTAAAAAGTGTTAAAGGACCCTCAAATGCTCAGTTCTATACATTTAAAAAGCCATTTTGGGGGCCCCAAGTGGCTCAGCAGGCTAAGACGCTGACACTGTGACCAAAGGATTGCGAGTTTGAATCCCGTTCATGCAGGTCACCGCCGGGGCCCAAGACAGCAAAAATTGGCAGTGCTCTCTCTGGGCGGGTAGATGGCGCTCTTTCTTCCCATCACTCTCAGATAGCTCCGGCATCTACTGATTGGTCCATTCAGAGCTGGGAATCCTGCGTTTTCCTCCGAGCACATTGGCTCCCCAGTGATGGTGTATCAGTGGTAGTTTGAAAAGAGGTGGTGGCTGCATCACATGCAACGGAGGAGGTTTGTGCTTGTCTTCACCGTCCTAGAGTCAGGAACATTGCAAAACTGATGGGGAGAGTCCTAACGGAGGAGATGGGCTAATTGGCTACTACTACATTTGAGAATGGGATAAAATTGGCCAAAAACTTAGAAATAAAATAATTTTTAAAAAAAGCCATTTTTACCAACGATATTTGCAACAGTAAAGAATCTTTTTAACATTTAAAGAACTTCTGCATGATATGAAGGGCCTGTACTGTGTTATTCCCATATAACCACCCATTCACATGAATGAATCATAAAAAAAGTTTACTTTTTAAGCAACAGTGATAACATGCAAATTATTCAGCAATATAATATGAAGAGGAACCGTCCATAAACATGTTAGCAAAGGTTAATCGATTACACACTCATGACTTGTTCTTTGTTACTTCCACATTTCCACTTGTAGGAACAACAAGTATTTATGAAGCTTGTGTATGAAGGTCTGCTCCAGACCTTTCCAGAGGAAAATCCTTGTACTGATAACTCAAAGCCTGGTGATTTAGCAGGCCGGGTGCACCATGTTGCTGTTCTTTTGAACTGTGCTCTGTTTCCTCGTTTTGATTTAGGATGGCCCATGTACTGCAGTTTGATGAGCAAACCAGAAAGGTGAAGGATGCCAACATGCAGGACGAGGACACTTTTGAGATCTATGACCCACGCAACCCCGTCAACAAGCGCAGACGAGAGCAGAGCAAGAAGCTGCTGAAGGAGAAGAAGGCCAAAAGGTGACTCAGGGGCTTCTGTCCTCTCCCTCAGAGTTGTCTCTGATCCCTCTCTCTCTCTGCTCTTAATCAGATTCTCTGGCATGAAGTACACCCCGGATATCGCTCAGCATCACGGGTGCATTCAGGAAATGATTAATATGAGGGTGTCTGTGGACTGATTTTCTTAGAATAAAAAATAAATAAATAGGGGTCTTCTCATTGGGAAGCCAGGTCAGTGGCACCTAATAAAGAAATTCTTTTAAATGACTGTATCACAATATTTTAACAATGTTACTTGCTAGTGCATCTCCTCATATTGGAATATTGGGAAAAGATCCATTTGTGTTCAAAATTTAATTCAGAAAGTTACACTGTTATATTTTTTTATAGTCATTACACATAAAGTGACATATGTAAAGCCTTTTTTATGTTGATACTGTTTGAATAGTAACATACTCAAATTGCAGATGATTGAATTGAATTAAGAATGCATACAAGCTTTTTCATAATATTCCATTTTTTTGTGTTACTGTACTTTTGGGGCTGTTTCTTTATTATAAAGACTGTATCACAGTAAAATAAAGTGGCTAAAATGCTCAAAACTGCAAACCAGCTTTGCCAAGAAACCAGGAGGTGCAACTGTGATCAGATCAGATGTCAACATGAACAGAAAAATATTAAAGTTCAATAAATATGTAAAGAAAAATTTGTTTACAAGCTTTCAACCATGTATTGCATTCAGGTAATATTGATATATTTGAATTTTTGATTTATGATACTGATGCTACATGACTGAACATGAATAATAAATACACTGCTCAAAAAAATAAAGGAACACTTAAACAACACAATGTAACTCCAAGTCAACCACACTTCTGTGAAACCAACCTGTCCAGTTAGGAAG
>BRDA01073928.1:0-10007 GCA_036984385.1 Crenuchus spilurus | reverse complement strand
TGTTGTAAGAAGAAGGAGGGATGCCACACAGTGGTAAAAATGGCCTTGTCCCAACTTTTTTGGGATTTGTTGACGCCATGAAGTTTTGAAACAACTTATTTTTCCCTTAAAATGTTACATTCTCTCAGTTTAAACTTTTGATCTGTGATTTGTGTTCTATTCTGAATAAAATATTAAATGTTGGCACCTCCACATCATTGCATTCAGTTTTTATTCAAAATTTGTTTAGTGTCCCAACTTTTTTGGAATCCTGTTTGTAAAACTTTGAAGTTTTTGGCTAACAAATAACAGCTAATAATCCACAAACTAGCATTACAGCATCTTAGCATCTTCCTACGTAAATTATCCCACATTTCCTGCTAATGTTCTTAAGTAATCTAAACGGGATTTCCTTATGTGCTTTCTCACATCATATGTCATCTATAAAAATGGACAAATGTAGGCTAAATTGCACAGATAATCTAAACAATAGTTGCTCATTTGAAATCTGAATTTTATCTTTACTGTTATATTTTTAATAGTTTACACCAGGCTAATTGGAAATACAAGGACTGTTTAGAATTGTCTAGCTATGTTAGCTTCATACTTTCAAAGCAAATCCAGAGCAGCTACCAAGCAAACTAGCTATGTTGGACCATAAAACAATTGTTGGCTCAATACTGGAAAACTTATGGTCCACAAATGCATCTTGGTTGGCTGATCACCTGCAAGTGTATTAGCAAGATACTGGCTGTGCCATGCTATCCAGCAAACAAGCACTTATAAAATGGTGTTGAGAAGCCATTCTAATACAGGAAAAACTACAGTGGTCTACAAGCAATTGTTGATCAGCTAACCATCTGCAGGTGTGCCAGCAGTAGACAGGGTGAGGCATGCCACAGGGGCGAAAAATGAATGACTTGACATTATAGGCTTATAGTCTGCACACCTTGGTAAGACCAGTTCTGGGTAATTTATTAAATGAGGTGGCAAACCAGTGGACCACTTTAATGCCTATTAGCAAAACAATAGCTGGCTAACATATGCATCTATCAGTGAGCCAATATTTTCTTAAGTGATGAACCGACAGAAGTTCAATAACTTATTGTTATTGGGGTATTCACCCTATTCACAATCCCACAATTCCATGCGCGACCGGCAACATCCGATGTAGTTGTTTACATAATGGCAGCAGTGAATGTGTTGGCAGGAGAGTTTAAAATACGTAGAAACAAGCCAATCAGGGTTCTAGATGTTGTGTACAACAATGCAGTAATCGACAACAGCTAGACAAACAACAGCAACAGAAAAGATCGTGCTTTAGGTTTCCTAAAGATACCACATTAAGGAAAACTTGGGAAGATTCCATCAGGCGTGAAAACTGGTCAGCAAGTGACAATGACAGAGTGTGTTCTGATCATTTTGTTGGAGGTAGGTTACTGCAAACATTATTTTATTCTACCCTAATTACATACCGAAATATATACTGCACTGATAAATAAATAGGCCTCTAATGATATAAACATACACTGGCTGGCTTGATTAGGCCATGCAGGGCCATAGCCTAGGCGTGGCTTATGTACTATTTCATAATGTGACATTTGTAGGGCTATCCACCAGATAAATTCATTTTTGGCTATTTTTATAAAAAATGTGTACCACAAATTATTGTGCGTGATAGTGTCGCTTAGTATTGACAGCATGCAACATGATAGCTTGCAACAACATGTTTACACTAAAAACCCACTGCATCAATTGAAAATACAAGTTGACACAACAAGATATGATGTCTAATATCCAAAGAAATATTATCTGCATATAGTTACAAAAGCTAGTAGATATCACGTAAGTATTTACTTACCAAATAAAGTTGTAAACAGTTTATGTAGCGTAGCTGGCATAGACAAACAAGAGAAAATGGTAAACCGGATGTTGCCGGTTGCGCGGTGCATTCTGGGATTTGTGAATAGGGCGAATTGTGTAAATCCACACTTTCACTTAAATATCTCTATGAAATAGTAATGTGTGCTATGATTTTTATTCATGATATAATCTATTTTAGCTGTAGTTTACATAAAGATTGTATACTATTATAAAAGTTCATCCTTCTATAGCAGTCTGCTGGTGTCATTATGCTAATGTGTGAAGTAGGCTCACGTGTGCCAGGAGAAGTGTGGCGATATGTTAGACGCCTCTTCCTCACCGCCTGCTGTCTGAGCCACACTCCAGCGGCTGGGATGCTGAATCAACTATTACATAACACACACACACACACACACACACACACACACACACACACACACACACACACACACACACATACAAGCCTCATAAACATTTTGATTGTCTATTTTTGGCATGCCCTCTCCTTCTAACAGGCCCTGCATGTCTTATAATACTCCATCCACCAGCAGCAGCAACATCAACAAGTCAAATGTAATATTTTTTATGAGTCAGTAATTATATGAGTTAATAAATCTTAGCAGTTCTTATTTTTATGTGTAAATAAGAACTTTATTATTCTGTTATACAATGACAAAAGCTAATGCTGAGATGCAGAAAAGATGGATGCTCATTATTATCTGTAAATGTTGAAGAAAAGTGCAGTACAAATTCACTTATTATCCGCCTTTTTCAGCTTAATCCATTTCTATCTGCTGTGTCTTCACCCTTTGTGTAATTACTATAGGTACTGGCCATTTGCTCTATATAAATGAACCTGAAGTTTTATTGTTTACAGGTTTAAGTTTTCCTTTTTTTCTAACACAATCCTGCCATGATTTATGATGTATTAATATAGTAGTTTGTGTGGCAGTACTGTTTGGGTAATTAGAAGGTACTGGGCTGCTAGACTTAAATTGTAATTGTCTTAAGTCTATATTTGTCATGGGATTACATAAGTGGCCCGTCCTCAAATGTTACAGCAAAATTGACCTGTAGGGGAGAGCAGGACAAAAACACTTTTTAAAAATAACTGTAAGTGCATTTGAACAGCTATTTTCATGCAAGCAATCTCAGTTCTAAACTAAAACACATTTCTTCCAACACCTACTATTTATGTACAGTTCAGCAGGGAGTGGTGTGCAAAGATTATCCCAGAGATGTAATCAATTGTAGCAGATTGCGAGGCTAGTTCTAACTAAAACTAACTTGTCCTTCTCTGAAAGGTAAATCAATACAAACACCATGAATTCAATAAAGTTCAGTCTTCCAATCTTAATACATAAAAATATAATAATCCTTAAATCTGATTCGTGTAAAGAGGCCGTGTCAAACACAGCACATGTCTTTTTTTAAATATGAACTTAACACATCTCTTTAGCTTGGCTATCACTCATTGAGAGCTATTTATATGCTTCAAAACTGTGCTATATTAGAGCCACCAGGAGGGTGACTGTCTTCTGAGTGAATATCTGTGTGATGTCAAAATTCAAAGATGACATTGCTATGGGAGTAGAACAAAGCTCATTCTGCTTAAACCTGTTTAATTGTCAAATACCGAGCCAGCACAAGTGTGAGTGCAGGTTGACACAACAGGCACTATTCTGTAGAAAGCATTATTTGCAGTATGTGAGTACTACAACAGCAAAAAATAAAAAAACAAAGCAACAAATGTAGCACAGAGAGGACAATGCTCCAGTACTGAATTCAATAAGTTGTGCAGTGTGCAACCAGGAACCCAGCTAGTATTCATTTGTAGCATTTCAACCACCTTGATTACAGCCCATCATGGAAGTTTCTTTTCAACACTAGTTTGGTTAACCCATTATACCAAACAAATAAGAGCATGAACAAAATGAAAGTGCCCAGCTTTTCTATGATGCGAACACAGCAGACAACTAGCATTTCTTTGTAAAGTTATTTGATGGATATAAATAATTAGGCTAGCTGTTAGTGGTCTTCAGAAATGTATGAGTAGATTACTGTCTGATACTGAGTATGTATCTGTCTCTAGTACAGAAAATATAGTGGTAGAAAAAATGCTGATGGATATAGTGTGTGAGGTAATAAGAGTATGATGGTATGTGCAATACAGGCATATGCAGAAAGTCCATTTTATGTGCTGTGTTTCTGCTTTGCTCAGGGCTGAATAAATCCCATTCAGAGATAATTGGCTGCATTAACCAATCCTTCATGTGTCACTGCAGAATTCATTTGTGTCTCACAGACACAGACACACACACGCCTATGCACACGCACGCGCACGCACATGCATGCACACACACACAAAGTTAATGGCAGATGCACATCATGTTCTCTAAGGAACATGAACTGTAGACTTTTTCTCTTTCTTCTGTTTATATAGTTGAGCAGAGCTATCCATCTTTAACCACAATTTCCTACCCTGATTTTAGCTCCACCCATCGTATTCTCCCCCCATCATTTCCTCCTCTCTTCTCTACCTCACTCACTCACACACACAAACACACACACACACATACACACATTCCACTGCACCTGGCTCCCTTTTGCTCTCTTTGCAAACCAATTCCATCTGTCAGGCTTTAATATACAAATGTAAGAAGGCCTTGCTGTTACAGCACTGATCATATATAGCACTTGTAATCCACAAGGGGGTGCTACTGATTCTGAAGTAGACTTTGTGTGGATCAGTGAAAGAGAAAAAACAAAAACACTAAATAATTTAATGAACATTAAATTTAGTCTTTCTCAGTGAGATGTGCAAAATAGCCAAATTGTTGCTATCATGCAGATGAGTATGGCTAATAAATAAACATACCTATATCACTTTCAGTTCTTTTTATTTTTCACTGATTTATCATTTTTGCAGTGTCTTACTAATGTTGTCACTCTCTAGAGCAGTATTTCAGATTACATGAACCAGACTCGCTCTACATGAGCCTATCAGGTCTATTCATACAAACAACAAAGATACCTGATTACTACATCTGTAAAGCACATGGAATGTCCATTCAATTGAAATAATTAAAAACATGTAACATCAGGACTGTAGAGAAAATTTATAGGCTAAATGTACTACATTAGAGGTGTCAAACTTGGTTGTCAGGCCACAGTTCTGAAGATTAGCAGATTTCCTGTTCTAACTCTTGAAGGCCTTGTTAATTAGCTGATGAGCTGAGTCAGGTAAGGTTAATGATATAAAATTCTAAACTTTTAGTCACTGGTGACTCATACAAGTAGAAAAGTAGTAATATCTTGGGTTCCACACCTGCTTCCTCTAAACACAGTTTGTGTGGTAAACAGCCACTCTCATTGTGTTATTCATCACTTTGTAAGAGTGAAAAGAGGAAGCTGTGGCTTGCTGGCAGCCTTTCTTTTCTCCGAGTTTTCTCTGAGTAGCATATAGCAGTCGTATGAAGCATCAGTCTTAACTAAATTGAAAATCAATAGATGGACAACCACTGCTGAATGGAAAATATGTGGTCTGTTGCTAGTGTTGCTAGGTGTTGATTGCTGGGCAGCGTATGTTAAAAAATACCGAATAGCTAATGGATGTGTGTGTGTGTGTGTGTGTGTGTGTGTGTGTGTGTGTGTGTGTGTGTGTGAGTGTGTTTGTGTGTGTTTAATGGAATGTTAACACAGATAGTGATGCTGTCTTGGCCTTGAGGAGGTAAAACAGCAATAAACCCTTCTGCTCATTTCTTGTATGCATCAGGGTGCTAATTAAAGCTTCTGGAATTGCAGCGCATTAACACTTCTGGGAATCATTGTGCGTTTCCGACAGTTGGAAGAAAAAATCAATAAGTCACCTCACTGTTTTCTCATTGCTCTTGTGTATTCTCAGCTGCTTAGACAAGCTCTAAAATGAAATTATTTCTCCTACAGGTATTTGCCATAAATTGATTGCATTTGGGTTTCTCATTTAGGCTGCAAACTTCTACAAGATTTATCATGGAATGTGGCAATATAGATATAATAGAGCCCACTGCAACATTCAAACATTATTAATTCATAACCACAAACGGATGGTTAACATATTGAACTAATCACAGGAGCTTTGCTGTTCAGTGATTGTTTGTCTTTTTTGCTTCATATTTAATGGCTTTTCCTAATTTAATGATGAAAAATGAGTAAACATAACATCAACATAATATGTTTTCATCATGTTCATCAATTAACATGATGATATGGACCCTGAGTGTGAGGCTTCCTCCTCTGATGATTTCCAATTTTAGGTAAAACAATGAGATTTTATGGTGATCTGCATATTTCTCCATAGTTGTGTAACAGGTATTCAGGATGTGTAGGGGGGGGGGATAGGAAAGGCTATTTAAGTAGCCAACAAACCAACACAAAGTATGTGACCCCAAAAATCTCAAGCAATGATGATTTAAATATGTGTATTAATAGAGATAATTTATCATGTGTATAGCATGTGCTGTGTTTTGAATGAAAATCTACTTCTGTGCATTTGGGCTGGTTTGTATAGAAATTAATTTTTGAGTTTAGTGTTTAGGTCATACTACAGGACAGACAGACAGACTGCATTCAAATAGTTAGTTCCTTTCATGATCTTGCCTGTACTGGCAGTCACGTTGATCCAAAAATATGGAAAGCCGTTGGGAAATGACACAGATGCAAGTGAGAGAGTGAAGTATATGCTGGTCTTATTTTGAAGTCTGTGTAATATGAGTTAGGCTTAAAAGTATGCTGCAGTCTGTTTCCCTAGTATTCAATTACTGGAACTTAAACAGTAAAGAAAATGAATAGTAACCTTATTCATATCTGTATTCGTATCTGTTTGGGATGCATTATCTCTACAAAAGATATATTTGTATGTTTGTATACCACTCAGAAGTTTTTATGTCACCTATTACAATGAACATCTTCAATGAAACATATATTTTTACTTCAGAATACTTGTTTTTTCTTGCACAGCTGTTTACTCTCTGCCAGACAATTAGCACAAACTGGGGTTAGACAATGAAACCGTTTTAGTGTGGGAGATTTCATGGCTAAATTGGACCAGTCTGGTAGCCAATCTTCATTAATGTCACATTGCACAGTAAAGAGCAGAGTGTGAAGGTTCAATTAGCAGGTAAGAGCACAGTTATATAGTATATTGCAATGCACACAACATTATGGGTGACATACCAGAGTTCAAAAGAGGACACATTGTTGATGCACGTCTTGCTGGCGCATCTGTGACCAAGACAGCAAGTCTTTGTGTCTAAATATTATTGAGCCACTTTGGGGTGTTTTGGAGGAGCAAGTCAGGAAACGGTTTCCTCCACCAGCATCACGTAGTGACCTGGCCACTATCCTGCAAGAAGAATGGCTTAAAATCCCTCTGACCACTGTGCAGGACTTGTATATGTCATTCCCAAGACGAATTGATGCTGTATTGGCCACAAAAGGAGGCCCTAAACCATACTAATCAATTATTGTGGTCTAAAACCAGGTGTTTCAGTTTCATTGTCTAACCCCTGTATTTACTCATCAGTATTTACTTATCAAAACTTTTCAGTATTTACTTATCAAAACTTTTCAGTATTTACTTATCAAAACTTTTCAGTATTTGACACAGCAAGTCAAACTGATGCTGTTAATAGGATGACTTGAGACTTTCTGTCTTCAGCATATCCAATGCAGCATTTGTTCAGAATAATCAGTTTCAATTTCATTGTCCAACCCCTGTATTTCATACAAGACATCATGAAACATAAGCTATAGTGGTTATATGTTATGTCCGTAGAGTTAGCATTAGTGTCACAGCAGTTATTTCATAAATGTGTAACAAAGACATACTCAATTTGAAATATACTTGAACACACCTGTTCTAATCTATAGTTCGTCTATCTATCCATCCATTCCTCCATCCATTACCTTCCACTTAATCCAGGGTCACGGTGACTCTTCTACCGCTTCACCAAGTGCAGGGCAGGTCACTACACTATCTTAACTAAACCCAGGAAAGAGCTCCAGTATATCACTGAGCACACACACACACACACACACACACACAGGGACCAATTCACCAATTCAGCCATCCATTGTCTTCCGTTTAATCCTGATCAGGGTCACAATGACTCTCCTGCCCCTTCACCAAGCACAGGGCTGGACATTATGCACTATCTTAGCTAAATCCAGTTCATTTTTGTTCAAAATTTAATTAAAAAAGGTTAACTGTCATATTTTCTGTTTATTACACATAAAGTGACATTGCAACCCTTTTTGTTTGAATGTTGATCAGTATGGATTAAAAGTCTTGAAAAACAGAAATCAAGTATCAAAAATTAATAAAATATTTCATTTCGAGTTTGAGTAAATTATAATTCAAATAGTATAAAGAGAGTGTAACTCTCTGGCTGCAACTGCTGCCTTCCTGATATCAAGCCACTCCTGAACCAGAAACAATGTCAGAAGTGTCTTCCCTGGGCTAAGGTGTAAAAACTGACTGTTGTTTAGTGATCATCCTCTTTTCAGAGGAAAGTAAATTTTATATTGCCTTTGGAAATCAGTGTCCTAAAGTTCGGAGGAAGAGTAGAAAGACACAGAATTCAAGGTGTCTGAAGTCCCGTGTGGTCACTACTCTCAAATGGTTTTCTAACAATGATATTATTGTGCTTGATTGGCCAGCCAGCTGAACCCCAATAGAGAATCTATGAGGTATTGCCAAGAGAAAGACACCAGACCCAGCAGTACAGATGAGCTGAAGGCCATGAAAGGCTATGAAAGTAACCTTGGCTTTAATATCTCAGCAGAGCCACAAACTGATTGCCTCCATGTCACCCCACACTGATGCTGTAATTTATGGTATAGGACCCCCAACCAAATACTGAGTCTATAAATGAACATACTTGTCAGAAGTTGGACAATTCTGCATCTTACACCCTTTTCTTTTTGGTCTAATGAAATATTCTAATTTGAGATATAACCCATACTAATTAACTTTAAAACAAAAAATGTTTGTCACTTTTACAAGTAATGAATATGATATGACAAATATTTAAAGTATAGAATTTTAAATAGGATTTTAATTAAATTAGGGAATTTACAATATTCTACTTTTTGATGTATGATTTTATATTGGCTATATATATATATATATATATATATATATGAAAACAGATGGCAGAGGGAGAGTGGAGGACCATGGACTTTAACCCACTGGCAATAAGATCCTATTATGATAACTAAAGCCCCTTTATTGTATTGTAGAAAATAAATGGCAAACAAAAGTTTTACTTTACTCTCTGTCTGAGAGAGGCCAAGCTTAAAGAGCCCACAACTAATTATAGCAGTATATAGAATACAATAAACATGTTCATTCTGTAATTTGCAAGTTCATTCACAGTACCGGAGAAGTTGAGTGAGGATGACTAGCTGCATGTGCAAGTTGCTGAAGGGAAGTTGGAAAATTACAATCCAAAGTCAAATAGCAGCAGTTTAGACTACATGCAGAAATGATATACAGTGAGGAAAATAAGTATTTGAACACCCTGCGAATTTGCAAGTTCTCCCACTTAGAAATCGTGGAGGGGTCTGAAATTTTCATCTTAGGTGCATGTCCACTGTGAGAGACATAAACTAAAATTAAAAATCCAGAAATCACAATGTATGATTTTTAATCATTTATTTATGATCCCCAATAAAAAAGAGACTAGAGTAAGACAAGAAATTACTGAGAGATTTCAGAGACATATACAGGTACTGTATGTACAGGTACTCTAGCTTTATACAGGCTTTTCTTTAAGGAGAATATCACACAGACAGGGAAAATGGTGCTTTTACTTATAGCTACAACAGAAATGATGGAGTATCTTTCTTGATGTGTTCTATGCCCTAGTCATCAAACAGACTATAAATCTAAAATTCCTACCTCCATCTCGAATAGCTGTCTCAGTATCTACATCTGAATACAGTAAGATAGTGTATCTCAAACAAACACTGTGTATGTATTTGTGTGTTAGTGTGTCTCAAACAAACACTCTGTATGTATTTGTGAGTGTGTGTGTGTGTGTGTGTGTGTCTAAAACAAACACTGTGTATGTATTTGTGAGAGTGTGTGTGTTAGTGTGTCTCCTAAATGGGAGAAATTAGGG
>BRDA01073926.1:0-11828 GCA_036984385.1 Crenuchus spilurus | reverse complement strand
TGATGAGGCATGCACATGAGAGCATTGAAGGAAGTGTTATGACTTGACTTGTGGAGGGAGTCCGAAGACGTGGAAGACCAAGAATAACCTGGATGTATAACATCAAGATGTGGACTGGATTATCAGGTGCTAGCCTGCTACAAGCAACCAGAGACAGATGGCATTGGAGAGAAGTGACTCGTCTGTGCAGCCTACCATCGTGAAGCGATGACGGCGTATGACATGACATGACAGTGTAGAACTGCTAGAGTGACTTGTGACTGATGGGTCACTAAAAATTCACAAGTCAAAGCTTGCAGGTGATTTGAAGAGGAGGAGGAGGGCGGGGTAAGTAGGAGGAGGGCGGGTGCTTGTTTTGAAAAATGACTGATAAGATTAACGGATGAGACAAATGGAAAACACTAACGTACATTAGATGGAAATGACTTACACACTTGAACTGGTAAGTGAAGTAATAATAATTTATATAAAAAAACCCAGAAATGTTTGTTTGACTGAAGTTTAGTCAAGCTAATCATTACAAGGTTAAGTTTCCTGCAGCTAATGTTCAGGCCAAGTTAGCTTGTCAGTGTTAGCCTAGCTAGCATGTTGTAGTGCAGTAGCCGAGTTAAACAGGATTTCTGAGGCTCAAACTGGGTTTGTAATGTGAATTGGTCTGTTTGAATGGCACAGGTAGTGTTTTTGTAGGGTAACATTAAGCTGAAGCTAGGTTTCCCTTAGCAATTCTCACACAAAATTAATTTGTCAATGTTAGCCTAGCTAGCATGTTGTAAGCTACTGATAGGCCGGTGCTGTGTTCCTAACTGACGCATGATAGCAGGTGCTTGTTTTTTGTGGTCCAATATTTAAAATGCACCGGTTGTCCTGCACTGTACAGCCTGGTTTGTCTGCCAAGGTCGGTGGCGGATATTCAGCCTCTTCTTACAGGAGAGACTCTCAATCTCTCACAGTGAGCTATGATTTCTTGGTTTTACTTAAGTATCTTTGGATCATGTACTGAACCCTAACCATAATTGAAGCCATATTTCCAGTAAGAAATAATGTAAATCCAATGAATCCGTTCCATACACTCCAGAATACATTTTAGAGTAACTAGTTTTACATACAGAAAACAATGATAAATAAAAAAAAAAAAACTACAGAAATAGATAAATGAACATTTACTAATCTGAGGGCCATATAGCGGTTATGAAGCAGTTATTAAGCCATCACTAATATGTCAGGAATGAGTGCAGCATCTCGGTTATGAAGCAGGTCTGTGTGTGTGTGTGTGTGTGTGTGTGTGTGTAGCCCTAAGCACAAATTATTAACAATAATTCCGTTTTTCTCAGTGCCTTTATTTCCAAAGTAACTTCTCAATATTAATGTTTTGAAAATAGTTTAAAATAAGTAAGAGGAAAAATAAAAATCTTGATTATACAGTATTTTTGCTACATGGTATCATCCTCAATCAACAGGATTTTTCCCGTGCACAAAATTTTTTATTTTGTCTGATTTTTGGTCAATAAATCTCCAAAACAAATGGCCCAGTGATTGTATTAAAAAATCTTATTGGCTGTTTCTTACACGTCTTCACATAAATGTCTTTTCAACCACTAGAAAAAGACACTTTCAACCTAAACTGGAACGTAGTTTCAACAAACAGCCTGGACGTTTTTTCAACGTCTTTTTAATGACATAGTGCTGGGGGGAGGGGTGGGCATTTCATGTATTTAGTTTGATGTTTTTAGAAAGATGTTGTTTAAAACTATGACAGTGTTAGAAAATTTAATATCGTGATCATTATTGAGATTGATCAGTATAGAAAAATTTATTGCACTAAAATTTTTGGCCATATCACCCAGCTCTAAATGAAAGTATACTTTTTGGTTTAATGAAGCCATCTGCTGACAACAGCATTGGACACAATCAACCTTTGCTTTGTCTCTCAAGCATTATAACCTAGAAAGTCATACAACTAAGATCTCTTAATTAGTATGTAAGCTAGCATGGACACAGTAGTGAAATACTTGGTTGGAGAAGAATTAACCTCCAGAAGTCTCTGACCTATGAACATACCACAGATTGCATTTTTTATCCTGAGACATTACTTAAATCCTAAGGTCATGGTTCATAAACACTTAAAAACATGACAATCCTACCTCTGACTGTACTAGAAGACATTTTGTTCATAAGTTTCAGAGACTGATGTTCTGACTCTAGTCAAGCCTACCATCAATAGTGATTACACCACTGTATGCCAATCAACACTGGCAGATTTTGAATAATGCACCACAGACATAAAACACTACGGACTGAAGGACGCTCATGCAACAGCAACACTGGATGAAAATGTATCTCTATTTTCTAAGCATATTCTAAGCTTATTTTTCCATAAATAAATATATTTTTAAAGCTTTCCCACTTTTTCAAAGCTGACCTCATTTATGGATATACGTAAAGTTGTGAAAGAGTTCTGTTTGATGCTTGATTTGATTCTATGCTTTCTCTGTTCAAGCTAAAAAGTATCAGCATTAGATTAAATACTTTAGGAATGGGTAAATTTAAATCTACATCCACATTCTGATTCCTCACTGGTAACATTTGTAATTGATATTTTTATGAAACAATTACCATACAGTGTTCCGCTCATATGGACCTCAGGTGACTGCATCGTTTTTTAGAGCATTTTGTCTTGTTTATCCTCACAAACAATTGTGATCATTAGTCTGCTTTGCTGGAAATGACAAATTGGTAGTCTGTATGGTACAGATATGTTCCCAAATATAGAATAAGCTTCCTTCCATCCACATTCAATAAACTAGAGCAAAGCATTTCAGGTCACCTGTGTTAGCATTTGGTTGAAGCAAGCAACTGGGTCATGACCCACTGTTAATCCTTGATGGAATAGATAAAAAGAGCAACAGTTGACTATGCTCAGAATTCAGCTTGTCATTCAGGTTCTGCCTTGGAATTTGTACCTTTCTGCTTTAAACCTAGTGTACAATGACCCAAAATTCCACAACAAACACCAACATTGGCCAGCTGTATGTGTTCCAGAGTAAGAACTGATAAAGCAAAACAACCAGTATGAATATGAGGAAAATATTTTAGAACTAGATTGGCGGTGTGAATATATGACCTTCACAAAACAGTTATTAGAAGAAAACCTTTCCTGCACCTTCTCCTCAAAAGTCAGTGTCAGGATTTTCTTTATAATTATTTTGAAAAATTATTTTGATTAGTAAAGATTTTCCCATGCAGGCATGAGCAACCATGGCCTGGTAGTTAGGGATCTGGTCTTGTGACTGAAAGATTGCTGGTTCAACCCCTGGGCAGGTCATGACTGAAGATCCCTTGTGAGGCATTCTAGGTAAGAGTTTCTGTTAAATGCCTCAAATTATATGTGTATGTTCCTTGGTGCATGCATTGATCTGCTTATTTTTCAGTTTGCCTCTGGAATGATTTGTTCAGTCATTTATGTATCTAGTTTTTGTGACAATCTCGCCATCTGTTGCCCATCACTGAAATTACATGCAAACACAAAAGCATTTGGACAAACCTGAATGTGATGAATATCATATTAAAGTGTATTTAAAGCATATTTGCAGTGGTTTTGTACTATTCAGACTCCAGAAATCACTATCAATACAATTCACTTTGTTTTCCCCTGAAAACTTAGACTTAGGAACTTAGACTCGAAAGGTGAACCAGAACAAAATGGTAAAAAGCACCAGAACAAATATGACCTTCACAGAAGAGAACCTTTCCTGCATCCTCACCACAAAATTCAGCATCAGACGGGTCCAGAGAAACATTTAAACAAGCCTGATGCATTTTGGCTTCAAGTCATATGGATAAGATCCCCAATGAAAAAAATAAAGTAAAATGAATTTATATAACAATTTTACACCTGATGCTATCAAAAAGCACCTTTACAGCTTTAGTAATAACAAAACACAAAAGTCTCAGTGAACAAGCCAACAGTGACAGTGGAAGATAAGAACTCCCTCAGAGCTGGAGGAAGAAACCTTGGGAGGAACCAGACTCACCTGTGGGTAGCCAACCTCCTCCGGTCAACTAATAGGCTATATGCACACTCTCTTCTGTGTTCCAAGTCAGCCAGCTCCTCCACTTCCGGTGCTGGTGTCAAACAGAGCATCTATGGGATTTTTCACTCATTCAATACAATATTTTCCCAGGATTACGGTCAACGACGTTACCCTTCTCATTCAGACATCGTGCCAGATATCAGTAATAAAGGAGAAGGTCTTCAAACTATAATTTTGAAGTTACATCAACAATTATGAAAGTAAGATCCGGTCATGTAATGTTAGCCCTTTTGGCTAATGTTTATTTACTAGTCAAAGCTAGCATAGTGTATTTGGTAACGTTGTGTCTGCGTGTTAAAATGGTAATTTGTCCATCTCAGTTTCAAACAAGTCTCAAGGACAGATGTTGTCATTAGGGATGAGTGCTTTAGGTCAATGAGGAGAATCCAGAAAGCTCACAGTCTGAGCATAAGGGACAGTTATCCTGGACCTGCAGGTTCAGTGCAGGCTGGTTCATGAGACAGGTTCCTGTTAGTCAAATCAGGTTGCTGTGAATTATATCGCTGCTGAAAAGTCCAGTTTAAGATCAGTGTTTGATGGTCAAGGTGGTTGAAAGCTGGTAATCCAGACAGAAAAATACCCTATACTGATAAACTAGCTGGTTAACCAGCTGTTGACTAGCATAGTAAATTTAATTTGAATTTGATCATACTTGTCCATGCTGGTTGATTGGCTTGGTCAGCTTGATTATACTTGTAGACCAGTTAAACCATCAAACTCAGAAAAAAACAAAACAAAAAACATACCTTATGCTGGTAAAAAATACAAGCTGGTCAACAAGCTTAATCAGCTTTAGCTGACCGTGCTGTTTATTTTTTCAGGAGGAATGACAGCTATAAATCAAATACTGCTAAAGCCTACTGTATGTACATACTTGGTACTATATTGCATCAATAATAGTTGTCAGGCACAAAAAAGATGAGTGCAGGTAAAGAAAACAGTTCTTTATTAAAGAGAACAAGGGTGTATGTACACAGAGTAGCTGTAAGAAAAAGAAAAGGAGATGCAAATAATATGAACAAAGAAAAGTAAAGAGGACCTAGAAGGAGTTGTCCAGAAAGCCTAGAGACTGTGAGCCAGAATAGCTTGGAGAACCCTCAGCAAAGTCAGCTTGGAGAACCCTCAGCAAAGTCAGCTTGGAGAACCCTCAGCAAAGTCAGCTTGGAGAACCCTCAGCAAAGACAGCTTGGAGAACCCTCAGCAAAGTCAGCTAATAGCGCTTTTCCACCAACACGGAACCGGCACCGTTCTGGTTCACGAACCTAATTTTGAACCGTTCGGCGCATTTCCACCAACAAAAATAGCGCCCTGAACCAGGAATGTTCGTTCGCAGTGGGAACCAAAAAATACTTTTTCAGTGCGAACCAAATGCACCTGCGCACTCAATGCAAGGAGATAGTGACTCGTAGCGTACAGTGGTCCATTGAAGAAACTCAGTTTTTGTTATCTGTGTTCTCTGGAGTTTCAGGAGAAACTTGAGAGGAGTATTAGAAAGGAGAAACTCTACAGCGAGCTCGGGCAGGTTTTGTTCGTTCAAGAGAGCAAGTGATAAATAAGCTAAAGAAGCTAAAAAAGGACTACAGAGATTCTAAGAAGGAGCTATCGCACAGTGGAGCTGGACGAGGGAAGACAAGATTTGACTTGTGAAGTGAAACAAACATTTGTACCAAAGAGCACAAATGCTCACAAGTAGTCGATGCGCTCCGCCATCTTTGCTTATAATTCCGCTTTGTTGATGACGTATCCTCGGTTCAACTAAAACTAGTGGAAATGTGCGCTGGTTCACTAAAAAGCACCAAGGTTCTCATAAGCACGAACGGCACCAGTTCAAGAACCAGAGTTATTTTGGTGGAAAAGTGCTATAAGAGAACCCTCAGCAAAGTCAGCTAAGAGAACAAAGGATGAGCCCCCAATTTATGTTACGACCCGGTCTAGGTCAGGCAATAACAAATATAAAACAAAATGTGTGTGTCCCTTGTGTTCCTGGTCTTCCCCAAACTACACATGACAAACAAGGCTGTACAAGCAAAAGGGGCGATTTATTCACAATATCTGAAGTGACAAATTTGTGGACGAGAACGAAGAGGGGCGAGAAGGTAAACATAATAAACAAAATAAACTAACTAACCTAACAAACAAACGAAACCCAAAATACACAGTCTAACCTAACTTCCTACCTAAGACAAACCAGGAGAAAAGAGAAATCAAAATACTCCTTCTTCCCCAGTAAACACCAAGATGTATTAGCAGGTAACTCGTAGAACCACATAAGTTAAAGTCAGTCTTACCCTACTCAACAACTGGCTTTCCCATATTCTCACACAGATGGACATTAATCACTGAGGTCATTTTCTCGCACAAACACCCAGATAACATGGACAGCAATGCAAGCAGGGGAACCAGGACCACACAGGACACGTACCAGAAACAAAGCTCCACCCTCACCCATCTTCTTCCTGAACATGGCCTTTTTAAAGGATCATCTCCCTCTAGTGGTGAACTGGTGACCTGGAGGACTTGAACTTCCAGATCTGGATTGCAATGAAAGAAAAACAGAATATACAAACACATGTACACACATTTTAGGACCCACAGGGTCATAACACCTCCACACCTAAAAAAACAACAACCATGTTTGTTGTATTATTGGCGTGATAAAGCATCTGCTAAAACATTTTCACTTCCCTTCTTATGGTGGAATTCCAGATTAAAATCCTGGATCAATATAAACCACCGCATCAATCTCTGATTAGCATTATGCATCTGAGATAAAAACACCAAGGGGTTGTGATCAGTGTAAATTACCACAGGCAAAGTGCTAGATCCCAAGTAAACTTCAAAATGTTGTAAAGCCAATAAAAGAGCTAAGGCTTCATTTTCTATGGTACTGTATACCATCTGATGTTTATTAAACTTTTTAGAAAAGTAGCAAACAGTATGTTCAACACCTTGAAAGTCTTCCTGTAGAAGTACAGCCCCAGCACCGGATGCACTGGCATCAACCTCCAACTTGAACGGTCGGGAAAAATCAGAAGCAGATAGAACAGGAGTGCTACACAATAGAGCTTTACAGAGTTAAAGGCACAAGCACACTTCAGACCACACCATGGCCACATCTTTCCTCAAAAGAGCTGTCAGAGGTGCTACAACACTCGCAAAATTCTTACAAAATCCACGACAGTCAGATATATATACCCCTGAAGAAAGATGATGCATCCTCTATCAAACCTCTTCTGTTGTGTCTAAATGACATTAAAGCCTGGATGACTTTAAATTTTTTAAACTTAAATGAAAAGAAAACAGAGGTGATGGTGTTTGGTCCCAGTGGTATATGTGAAGTTCCTCCTGTTGATTTAGGCCCCCTGAGAGAGTATGTGAAGCCAGTAATTTCTAACTTAGGTTTTAAGATGGATAGTGATTTTAAATTGGATCACCAAATTGGAGTAGTAACAAAGTCCAGCTTTTTTCACTTGCGGCAGCTGGCAAAAGTGAAGCCTATCCTGACACAAGAGCAGTTTCATACAGTAATCCATGCCTTTATTACATCCCGGCTGGATTACTGTAATGCACTTTATTGTGGAGTTAGTCAATTCTCCCTTAAACGACTCCAGTTAGTGCAAAATGCTGCCGCTTGGCTTTTAACAAGTACACGTAAGAGAGAGCACATAACTCCTGTACCTCCCTCTCTACACTGGCTACCAGTGCATTTTAGAGTTAGTTTTAAAATCCTTTTATTTGTTTTTAAATCTCTAAATGGACTCGCCCCGCCGTACCTTGCTGAGCTGCTTCATCCCCATGTCTCTGCTCGGTGCCTCAGGTCAGCTGATCAGCTGCTACTGGAGATACCAAGATCAAGACGTAAACTGAGAGGGGATAGAGCTTTTTCGGTTGCTGCTCCAAAATTATTGAACGATTTACCTGTGCATATTAGACAGGCGTCTTCTTTGGCAGTTTTTAAAACTAATCTTAAAACCCATTTTTATTCACTGACTTTTAATGTAACCTAAGACTGTACCTTATGTTTTTTATTTATTTATTATTTGGTAGTTCTACTTGTTTTTTATATTTTTATACTTTTTCGTTTTAGTATTTTATTGTCTCAACTGTTTTAATTGTCTTAGTGTAATATCTGTTGTACAGCACTTTGTGTCAGCTGGTGCTGTTTTAAAGTGCTTTATAAATAAAGCTGAGTTGAGTTGAGATAGTAACCAGCCATGCCTAGGAAATGTCGAAGCTCCCGCTTAGTGGAAGGCACAGAAAAAATCTATAATAGCCTGAATCTTTGCTTCAAGAGGATGCACTTCACCTTGTCCAACTTGCTTTCCCAAATAAGACACTCGAGCTTTGCCAAGGTTAAGTGAAGGGAGGCTTCCTTAAAACGGTTAAAAACTGTCCTAAGGGTTTTTAAATGGTCATCCCAAGTCTGGGAGTAAATTACCACATCATCTAAATAAGCTTCACAATTAGGGACATTAGCCAAGACTTTCCACATTAGTCTCTGGAAGGTTGCAGGAGCATTCCGTAAGCCAAAAGCCATTACGGAGTACTGTAGAAAATGGTCAGGGGTAACTAAAGCAGAAATCTCAGCAGCTGCAGGAGTTAAAGGAACTTGCCAATATCCCTTCAGTAGATCTAATTTAGTGACAAACTTAGCAGCACCAACCCGATCAACACAGTCTTCCATTCTAGGCATGGGAAAACAGCCAGGTTTGGTCACAGAGTTAACCTTCTTGTAATCTGTACAGAATCTTTTAGTTATGCAACTTCCTCTTGCATTAGCTGATGCTTGGTAGGATTTACACGATATGCATGCTGCTTTATGGGTGCATGCCTCTGAACATCAATGTCATGACTAAGCACATTAGTTTGAGAAGGAATATCAGAAAACAGGAATGGATAACCACTAATTAACTGAGCTATATCCCTTCACTCTTTCTCAGGAAGATGTGCCAAGTAAGCACCTAAATTACTTAATCACAGAGTTGGACAGACGTGGACTAGAAATAAGACCATCACGAAAGGTGAGGTTATCATACTAAAGATGATACTTTGGCTGTTCTACCACTGTGGACACCCCTAATGATTTAATGTCAGGATTAGCTTAACTATTTTGTTCCTCTCTCCGCACATACCTTTTAAGCATGTTAATGTGGCAGACACGGCTCTTCCTCTGACGGTTGGAAAATTGATGCTTCACTGCTAGCAATTTCATGACTTGGGCAAACAACCATGAAGTAAAGTTTAAACCCTGATCTGTCTGAATATGCTTAGGCAACCCAAAAGTAGAGCAAAATTTTATCAGTGCCTTCACTACACCTTTAGCTTTTAAAGTACGTAAGGGAATAGCTTCAGGGTACCGCATAGCCGTCACATCAACGTGAGTAGGTACTTGTTTCCAGTCTTAGTCTTTGGCAAAGGACCAATGCAGTCTATAATAATCCTGTCAAAAGGTGCTCCCAGCACTGGGTTAGGATGAAGTGGAGCAGAAGGGATAACCTGGTTAGGTTTACCTGCAATCTGACATGTATGACAAGAACGACAATATTTACCAACATCAGTTTTTAAACCTGGCCAAAAAAAAATATCGTACAATTCAATCACACATTTTTCATACTCCCAAATGGCCTGAAAATGAATGATCATTAGCAACACTAAGAATTTGGGGTCGATAACTAACAGGAACCACAAGTTGATAAAACACACTCCAATCCAGTTTCTTTAAAAGTGTGGGAGTCCATTTTCTTATCAACACACCTTCCTGAAAGAAATAAGCTACATCATACTCTGATAACTAATTTTCAGTCACTGCACCAGCTCTACAAGCAGCAAGAGAGGGGTCCTTTCTCTGTTCCTCTTTTAACATATCAGTCCCAAATTTTAACTCAGACACCAGCCTACTGTCTGCTTCCTGTACTACTCCCTCAGGTAAAACCTCGCACATAATCGGTACCTCAGATTCAGTTTTAAAGCAGTTCATAAATGTTTCTGATCTGCAAATTTATGGGATCCACACATGCAGGAAACAGCTTATCCTCTGTCAAAGACATCTCAGGCTCATTTACAACCTCAGGCAAATTCCACCAGCTAAGTCATTGCCCAAGATAAAATTAATACCCTTCATAGGAAACTGAGAACGAATCCCAACCCTCACAATCCCAGACACCAAACTAGACTGGAGATGAATCATGTGCAGTGGGACTCTACATACCCCTAACTCAATACCTTGAAGCAACACATCCACTCCACAAGCAGATGCATACGAAAATGGCAACACAGAGTCAAGTATGAACGATTCTGCAGCGCCAGTATCCCTGAATTTTAATTTGAATCTGATCCTTTTCTTCACCAGTAAATGAAACTAAACCTTCTAAAATAAAAGGTTCATACACTGAATCAGGTACATTCTCAGGTATCACCTTCACATTTGGAGAGCTAATAAAACCAAGAGGTTTTGGTCCTTTTCCAGAAGACTTCCAGAGGAATGAGGTGGGGCAGGCTTTGTTTCTAGCGCTGGACATGACGCAATCAAATGATCAGTCCCTCTGCAATAAAAACAAGACGAGGGCTGTTAGACACAGTACGAGACAACTGAGAATTTGTACTAGAATGCTGAGTTCTAGCTTTAACATGCCTTATTGGACCGGAATCTTGGTGGAGGGGCAAAAAGACATTTTTATGTGTCAACACAAATTCATCAGCAAGTACTGCAGCTTGTGCAAGACAACACTTTCTGCTCATTTAAATAAACAACCAGTTGTTCTGGCAAACCTCTTTTAAACTCTTCCAACAGAATGAGTTCCTTTAACTGAGCAAAACCTTCAACCTTGCTAGCTACACACCACTTATCTATCAGTACTGTCTTTTTATGAGCAAACTCTACAAATGTTTGGTTGGTGGATTTCACATGGTTCCTAAATTTTTGTTGGTATGCTTCAGGCACTCATTCATACGCACGCAACAAAGAGGTTTTAACTGTAGTGTAATCAAGACTACTCTCAATGGCTAATGCAGCACAAACCTCCTGAGCTTTCCCTACCAATTTACACTGTAAAAGCAAAGCCCAAATCTCTTTTGGCCACCGAAGAGCAGTAGCTATGCGTTCAAAAGCTACAAAATACAAGTCAACTTCAGTTTCTCTAAATGTTGGAACAGTGCTAATGTACTTATTTAATGTACTTACTTAGGGGTGGGAACAGAAGTGTCCTCCACTCTGGAAGCAACACTAAGGTTAATATCAGGAAGCAGACCAGGAGCCATATTACCAGCAACTGCCGGCGGTATGTTATATGCAAGCGGAGCAACTCTGTCTCATGCTCTAGCTGTCTCACAGCTAACTTCGACTCCTCTAGACGTATGGACAGCCTAATCTTTTCTACTGAATCCAAGACAGGATTTACATCATGAGCAGAGTTACGAGCAGCAGAACCAGAGTTTAAATCAGCCTGAGCTGAACTTGCAAGATCCATGCTGTGAGTAGATGGAGAGACAAGAGAAGTTGCTCTTACCTGCATTAAGACATTGTCCTCGCCAACAATACTTGATGCACCTGGCTCTGGCAAAGCAGACAAAAAACCTTCATCCACCAGTTTCTGATACACTGCTTCTCGAATCACACACATATGGGCCGAACGAAGTACAAACGGGATTCCAAAAAAGTTGGGACGCTCTACAAATTGTGAATAAAAACTGAATGCAATGATGTGGAGATGGCAAATGTCAATATTTTATTCATAATAG
>BRDA01073925.1:0-21549 GCA_036984385.1 Crenuchus spilurus | reverse complement strand
CCCAATACTTTTGCGATGATTTGGGGAATTTTGGATGAGGTGGGGTGGTGCTCATCCAACATCCTTCTCTTGACAGTAGAGATTCCAACAGGATACATTCTTTTTTAACACCTGACAAAACAATGAATGAGCAGGTGCCATTCTAGTGTGTATGTGTATACAATGTTAGCCTAAGGTCAGCATCCCAATGGCCCAACACTAAGCATTATCTAGAGGTCCTAAAATCCTAAAGTGACTGTGCTCCATTCAGTTGGAGTGAACTAGTCAATTCCTCAGTCAGAGTGAAGGCAAACTCTCTAATCATAAGACAGGTGTTCACAATCTTTTGGACAGATATAGCTATAATATCTGGTAATAGAGGAAGACAAACCAGGCATCTGATATGTGATGGCAGAGTATCAGTTATGCTCTTCTCTAGCATCATATCTGCCAATATCTTCACTTTTCTCAAAGTCAAAAAACTGAATGGTGCCCAAACCATTCTTTTCTTTCCCCCCCCTCCCTTCCTCCTTCTCTCTTTCTCTCTCTCTCTCCTTAGTCTCTCACAAATCCGCCCACGTGTGTGTGCATGCCAAACCCAGTAGCCCACACAGACACGCGTGTGTGTGTGTGAAGTCTGAAGTCGCGCCGCCTCCCCCTTTACCAATCCTGTGCCCACAAGCCTCCTGCAGTGCTACTGTATGACCCCTCAGTGCCTACAGGGAACAGTGTTCACGTGTGTGTGCACTGAGAGGAGGCAGAGATTTAAGCCGAGTAATGGAGGTTGTGGTGTCAGGCAGCGAGGATGAGGCATGTGTGTTAGTGCTGCTGGTGGGACTGGAGCTCAACACTGCTGGAACCAATACATCATAACACACATACACACTTCACAGCTTCATCTTCTGAATTCAGCAGTATGTTTGTGGTGGTTTTGCTGTCTATTTGTCATCGATTGGGCTACAAACTTCCACAGTCATTTAACAGTAACCAAACCAAGCACACTGTATCAGTATCAGGGCTGTAATATTAGAATCTGAACAAAAGGCTTTGGACATCAGATACAGGGCATGATGTCATCTGAGACAACCAAAAACTGCTCTGTGGACTTCAGTCTCGCTTTAAAGAGCCCATGTAATTTATTTCCTTGGAGCCACTGGTGGGAACCATTGTAATGGAAGAATAACATAAATGTCATTTTTGCATGCCACTGTGTCCAGATGTACACTATATATCAGTGGTGAGCCATCAAGGCGTGCAAGGCCTTCTCTGCTGGCCTAAGAAAAATCTGAAACACAAACTGATTTTAATTATATTTTGTCCATGAATACTTATTAAATCATTCCACATGGTCTGTCCACTTCCTTTTATAGCTTTTCCAATGGTTGTGCTGTTTCCTGACATGTATTTTCATATTAAAGCATTTAACCAATCACATTTCAGCCATTATTTGTTGCCAGGCACGGTCAAAGTCAAAGAAGGCCTTCACTATTCATTCTGCAGTGTCTCTTAACACAAAAAAAATGTCAATGAAACTGTTGCTTCAACCAATCATATTTTGAGATGGTGTCACTAGGGCCCTCTAGCAGGCATCTGGCAACATCACCGTATTCAGGCCTGTTGTTTGGATAGTCAATCTAGTTAGCATTAGCTTTGATGTCGATAGGAAAGGACTTCTTGATGGAACTGAAGCGCACAGATAATCTGTTTTTGAGGAAAGAGAGGAGGATGGATTTTGTTTACAAATAAACAGATTTTTGGTGAGAAAATGTTGCTATTTTCCTAAATAACTTTGCAAGTTCATGAGGTTATTACTGATGTTTTTTATGTGTGTCACGGCGGTAGCAATAAGAGACTTGTTCACCCCTGGTTTGTTTATTCAATAGTGGCATTTATTAAGGCTACAGGAGTTATCTGTCTGTGATGCAATGACTCTTTATACTGTATTTCTGCTTAATAAATGTTTTTTATAACCATAAATTAGTTTCGGAGGGGTAGATTGATTCAGACGGAGCATTACTGAAGGCCTAGGTGTGAAATGCATTGTCCACCGCTGCTATATACACAGTCATATCAGAATATTATGACCACTGCTAGTCTCGATGTATCAGATGCAATGTGACTGGGTTTACTGCAGGCATAGATAAGTGAGCACACTAGTCAGTTGTAGCAGTGCGTAAAACCTCATCATGGGCAAATGACGTGATGTGACTGATATCCAAAAGGGTATGATATAGGATACCAGGTACCATCTCATAGTATCATCTCAGATAACACTAACTATATGAAATGTGCTAGAGTTGCCATAGTGATGGTGTACTGAGAATGGATGTCTTGTCCATTGAGTGTCTCCCAGTGTCAGAGTGGTACACGGCAATCAACCCATCACAGTTGGAATGGGTTCCTGCTAACTTTGTGGGATGTTCTAGTGCCACCATAGTGAAGGTGTACCAAGGACAAACGTTGACCTCCCAACAGCATAACAGTGGTCCTGTATTGGCGATTGATAGCAAAGCAGCCTGGCATCTGGAATCTGAAGGACATCAGTGCTTGCTGCAGTTAAAATGGGCACAAGTGCCTCTGGATTCCTTCCAACCCCTAATACAGTCCATGACACTAGTGTCTGAAGCAATGGTAGTTATGTCATTATTAGGTAGGCAGTTGGATAGTGTATATATGGTGACTTTGAAGTCTATGACATACGATTTACTTCCTTTACAAAACATTCAGTGATCCCAGTGTCCTCTGGATAGAGGTGTTGTCATCCTAGAATAGATCATTCCAAACAGAATAAAAATGATTCGTCAAAGGAGAAAAGTGACTGGGAGTTGTTTTGATTTGATGTGACCATCCTAATTGGGCAAATGGACACCAAGCATTCAGCAAAGTGACCCCCACAGGCACCAGACCACTGTTGAGGTCAAGCACTGAGGTTTGTGCTGTTCTCTGGACAGATGCCACACATGCACTCAGCCACTTGTGGAGACTATAGTGAATAATGACACACCTGACCAGATCACTGTTTTCCCACATCTCTGTAGACTAGCACCATCACTGATCTCTCAAATGTGCCTTTGGCTTTATAATGAGGGGTTTATGTACATGCAGCTGTGTAATATCCCTCTTGTGGATGGACTGTTCTTGCTGACACAGGCCTGGCCTGGTCACCTGAGGAACGGTTGCTGTTTTTCTTTACATACCTCACTAACACACAAGCGAGTGCTTTACTCAGTGAACTGTATGTACGGATGCATTTCCCATTTATCTAAAACCAGACATCAAAGTCTCTACTTAGATTGGATTCATTTCACAGGGGGACGTCTGTTTTTTGTTTTGACCCAATTTGCCCCCAATGTAGTAGCAGCCAATCAATCCACCTCTAGGAGGGTGAAGACTAGCACAGGCCTCCTCTGATGCATGTGAAGTCAGTCACCACCTCTTTTCCAACCACTGCTGATACAACATCACTGGGCAGCCAACAAGAGCAAAGAGCAGAATCTCCATCTATGATGAATTGGCTGGCAGACCCCTGAGCCAGCCGACATTGCCTGGTAATAGCGATGGGGAGAGGACACCATGTACCTACCGAGAGAGAGCACGGCCACTTTTGCTCTGTAGGGCCCCAGATGTCGATGGTAAGATGTGATTCAAAATACCAGGAGTGAGTTTCTGTCCAAGTCACATGATCATATGATCACAGTTCATTTATAGCCATAGCTGTGATTATAGTCACTCCCTTAATAAGCCTGTATTATTACTATTTTTATTATTTTTATTTAATAGAATTTTTCTTAAGGATTTTAATTTTTTTCCTCTACTTAAGGCTCTCTCAGGTAGTGTGTGGAGTGGAAGATCATCCACACTCAGTAGATTATTAAGTGACTCTTCAAAAGCTTTAAGATTTGTTTGTGATTTGTGATGGTTTTTGTTGGTTCCTCACATTAAAACACTAAATATTGGGAGCAGCCAAACGTCTATTTTCCAACACAAAATGCCAACTGCATGAAAGAACTCAAATCTTTGCTTACAGTTTGCTAAGAAGAGTAGATAGTTTAGCCTGTAATTTTCACAGAGGATGAAGGGAAATATATGCAGCATAAATAAAATCACAGAGGACCTCCTGTGAAAGATTCAATTACACCAGGATCCCATGTAAATTGAATTCAATCCTAATATGTCTTAATAGTGAAAATGATGCTCACATGACAATGTAAACTAGTGACAATAAAAAAGTGGGCAGCATGTAGTTTAGTGGTTAGCACGTTCGCCTCTCAGCACTGAGGTCTTGGGTTTGAGTCCCCATCTGAGCGGAGTTTCCATGTTCTCCCAGTGTCTCCATGTTTTTCCTCTGGGGTCTCCGGTTTCCTCCCACAGTCCAAAAACATGGAGGTCAGGTGGATTTGGTACTCTAAATTGTTTGTGTGTGTGTGTGTGTGTGTGTGTGTGTGTGTGCACCCAGTGATGGACTGGCGACATGTCCTGGGCTTAGTTGAATAGTGTCATGCCCTGTCCTGTGCCCAGTGAGGGGGTAGGGGAGTAACAACGACCCTGATAAGGATTAAGCAGGTATGATAATAGATGGATGGATGGACAATAAATAAGTCTCAGCTTTTTCTATTCTTGTTATCCTGTCTCTTCAAATGATCCACAGGTGAGGCTAAATTAAGTAAATATAACAGGAATATGCAGGAAAGTGGTAGATGCATTCAAAAGAGAAATTGAGAACAACCTCGTTTGGATATTATTGGGATTTGTATTAATTTATTAATTTATTTATGCAAATATATTTGATCTACTAACCTCCACAATGACATTATTCTATGGATAACCACCTATGATATATAATGCATTGGGATTAATAACTACAGCAGTTTAAACTACTTAAATCAAACATGCGCTGTCAGTAAAACAAAAGCAAATGATCATGAAGCGCTAGAAGCAGAGGGGATGGGTGGCGGTTGCCTGTCGTCGTTGTTTATTGCATCAAACAGTTTGATTAATTTTGTGAAGATTGTATGCCAAAATATTCAGCTCAGCTCTGCATGCCGTTTACCAAATCAAACATGCTGGAGCCTGTTCCCCTGGAGCATTTAACCCCTGCAATACCATGTAAACCAACGGATGATCCAGAAGGGCAAATATCCGCCAACATAATTTTCATTTACTATGATTCCATCTGCAGTCATCCTCCCGGGGACGCACTGGTGATAGGGAGCCCTGGGGTGCAGCCCCTAAAGCCCATTGGGTTAATAAGGGCCCTGCTTCTACCATCAGTTGCATGCACATCAAGTTTAGTGAAGGATGCTGGGAAATAGAGTGAGGTCAACCAAGGGACAACCAGAGAGAGAGAGAGAGAGAGAGAGAGAGAGAGAGCTGGACAATATCATATTCCTCCCTGCAGCAGTCTGAAAATGACTAATGCTTCAGAAAGAAGTTAGCATAACTCAATAAATGTATAAAAGAAATAAATGGATAAATGGAGCTCATGGATGATACTCTGTATAGAGTAGCTTGTATTTAAACAACAGCTGCAGTATAAGTGTATTGATAGATAAATATCAGCAATCAATGTTACCTTGTTGTTATACACTCTGCTGTATTTTCATCAATCAAATGGTCCGGAATGTAAAAATATGTAGTATACGTGCAACACTGACAGTGACAATATAAGACTCCCTGACCATCACTGTAACCAATTTATAGTGACATCACAATATCTGTATCAATTTCCTGTTTTCAACTGTGTCTCTGCATACTTCGTTAGCCTCCTTTCACCCTGTTCTACAACCCCCACAGGACCACCACAGAGCTGGTTTTGTTGGTGGATCATTCTCAGAATTGCAGTGACACTGATGTGGTGGTGGTGTGTTGCACTAGCATGGTGGATCAGACACAGCAGAGCTGCTGGAGATTTTAAACACTACATCCACTCTTGTAGAAGTAGCTCACCTGTTGCTGCAGTGTGTGTTGTTCATCCTCTAGTCATTGACTGGTGGCAGTAGGATGCTGCCCACATGATGCTGGGTAGTTGTGGTAGATGCTTTATTTTCACTTCATGTTAACAAAGGGAAACAGACAAACTACAGTCTGTAAATGTACAACTACAAAGCACCTATAAGTTCACCTACATACATTCATATTAGAATATTATAACCAAAGTTGTCAAAAGTATTGACATTCATTACTCAGGTAGACGTATAGATACGAGGGTTTAAAAAGACTTTTATAGAAGTTGAAGCATCAACTTAAGCTTTTTACTCAAGTAAAAGTGCAGAAGTACTGGTTTCAAAAGTACTTAAAGTATAAAAGTAATGTAACGAAAACAAATGTCAAAGCTTAGTCTGCCCCACAGGGGCATATAGTGCACTAACCCACCCCAATTGTTTTTTTTCTAAAAGCCGTAATGACTATAATGTTATATTAAAAAGGTAATGTTGACATTTTTTGTGATGTACTGGCTGCCTGTTTCAGCTGCATATATGTCCCTTAAAAATGAAAACATTTTAGTAATGTAACAGCCATTTTTCACTAAATGTATATTTAATAGCAATTATATTGCTATTTTGTGTTTTATGTTCTTCTAGGTTATTTAGGAGCATTATTTTAGTATTTAGAGTAAATCCTTTATTTCTTACAATCGATTGCTTTCCCTGATTGCAAACTTACTCTGTGCTCCATTACTTTCCCCTGCGGAGATCAGGGCAGTAGTTTAAGGTAGCAGTTGTTTTTTTTACCGTAGTGTGTTATGCTAAACAACATTTTTTATTCATTCCTTTGTTTGTTATCCTGGTAAAAACAATACAAACGGACTTGTTTGAAAAACAAGACAGAATAAACGTTTTTGAGGACTACACCTCGTCTCTTTCTGTTGCTTTTGGAGGATACTGGATCCGTAAGTATGAGTTAGAAACTTCAAGCGAGAGTGACGACACACGTGACATGCAGGTACCAATAAGGTATCAGAATGGTATTTGTTTATACTTCTCATCCAACCACAATCACATTCACTCTTTCTGGATGGCGCAGTTTATCTGGATAGGATGTTTTTTTTAATTATGACAAACTGAAATGAAATACATAAAAATAACGAGGCTGTTTTTAAAATGTAAGGAGTAGAAAGTACCGATAACTGCATGAAAATGTAAGTAAGTAGACATAAAATGTAATCTGAATATAATTACTCAGTAAAGTATAAATAACCAAAATTTCTTCTTAAGTATAGTAACGAAGTATTTGTACTTCGTTACTTGACACCTCTGATTATAACCACCTACCTAATGACTGCATTAGGCCCTCGTGCCCATTCCAACTTTCTCAGAGCACTGAGGTCCCTCTGGCATCAATGGCCCATGGGGCACCAGGGTTATGAGAGTGAATTAAAGTGCATTCTAGGTGCACATTCACTATGGAGGCTCTACAACTTCCAATGAAGTCGGCAGTTTCTGAGATTCTGCCAAACTTTGTCCATTATAATGCCTTTTAGGACATCAATTAAAATGGCATCTTTTGCCCATTACATTTGTTTTCTCTCCATTTTCTGTTACAATGACTGGTGTGCTTGCTTCTTTATACATGCAGCATCTCTGTCACATGGCATCTGTGATGTACCAGGCCGAGGATAATGGCTAGGAGAACCAAGTGTTCTCTTAAAGTCTAATGTAAACATTTTTTGTCATGAGATCAAAATGAGTGCTCATAATGTTTTGGCTCATCAGCTTACATATGCTATACATACTTTACATGTCTTGCTCTGTACAAAGTCCTTATTGTACAAAACAAATGTGTTTGTGTGACCATGCTGTTAAATAACAGTTTAATTCCACTGTTACGCAGCTGAGTACACAAAAGCTGGTCAGTGCTGGTAAAGGCTTGTCAGTCATATTTCTGTAGGACGTCTCTTCTCTTCTCTGCCGTTTTTGTGCAGTTATTTGTGCGGCTGTACATGTGTGTGCACATGAACATCACTGTCTGTCATTGTGTGTGTCTGTGTATGATGTGTTGTGTAAGATTTTGGGGAGGGGTGTGTTGTGATACAGGAGGAGCGATTGAAGGAGGTTGACGTGACCTACATCTCCACACTCATTAGCATACCCCCCACCCCCCACCCCTGAACATTATGACTGATAATAAACCAGGACCCGTGTCACTGGGGCGGGCTCAAGTGAGAAGGACATTTACATTATTTACATTGGGTCTTTTGTTTGCCTTCTACTGACCCCCCTCCCTTTCCAGATGGTTCACTCTCAGATAACCCTCATGTGCTGACAGCTTTAATAGACAAATGAAGCACTGTGATGTTCTTCACTCTGTTTCCCCATCTCATGCTCTGTAAATTACATTGAATGAAAGACAATGCTAGTGATAATGTTAAGGAAAAAAATGACTAACCTTCTATAATATAAATATGTTGTGATGATGATTTAGTCTGGTTTATATTCATTATGGCATTTCCACATGGGCACGGATCAGCTTGGAAACTGTCCTCAGACCAGTTTCCAGTTAGCTAACCCTGCTGAGAACTGACAAACTATTTGTTGGGTGGTGTAATGATGTAACCACACTTATGCTGTGTTCAGGTGGTGTTGGAAACTGGAAAATACCAATTGTATCATACAAGTTGTACTTGCATGACCAGCAAAGCCATATTCACAATTGGGAACATTTGGATTCTAGATGAAACACGGATACTGCAAGTTTTCACCCTTGTCAGTCAAGGAAAAGTTGTGTATTAATGAGAAAATACTGAAGTTCATACATACAATAAGTACTAATCAGAGAAATTTGCAGCAAATGTACATGTAAATGTAAACATTAGAATGTGTATACTGCACCAATTAAAAGTGCATATGTTCACTGACTAACTATGCAAAGGATGTTGTTCAGAAGGATTGTTATTGTATATACAGTGATTGTGTACATTACATTGTAGTGGCAAATGTTCTGTCAAGCACCCAAACATGGTGAAGCTGTATTTACTAGTTAACATTCTTGTACATATGGTGCTTTCAAGTACATGTTGGGTGGTAAGTTTCATGAGGTTGACCAGATCTGGGGTGATGAAAACGAGGACACCTTAGCCGGGGTGGGGGTGAGTTGGTGGGTGGGTGAAGTGTTATTACATGTTCAAATACTTTTTTTTTTTTTTTGGTGCTTCAACACAAATGTTTTTATTATTAATTATTAATAAATATTGACAAATTATGATTTATACTTTATTAATAAGTACTAGTTACTATTAATAATATACTAATAATAACTATTAAACATTATTATGCGGGCGGCACGGTGGCTTAGTGGTTAGCATGTTCACCTCTCAGCACTGAGGTCTTGGGTTCCCCATCTGAGCGGAGTTTCCATGCTCTCCCCAGGCTGCAAATGCTAACATTTGCTAATGTGATGCTAGCTATGCTAAAGGCATACAATACAGGCCCAGCTAACAAAGGCTGAAATTACACTTAAGTCATGATTTCATTGTTTACATTTAGCCAGAATTGAACGGGTTTAGCCATTAGCCAGTTTCTGAATATATTGTTCTTTTTGAAGCACAGCAGATGGAAAAAAAAACTTGGTCTCCTGAGTCTGCATCAGAGTGGAACTGATTGATTGAGCTCAACAAAGGAAAATAGGCCAGAACCAAACAAAATGTCATTAGAAGAGTTAATAAGAACTTATACAGCCTTTCAAGTCATGCTTTTGCACTTGTAGCCAACAATAATGTAGCTAGCAATGGAAGCTAATATCACATCATTCAGCATTTTGCACATTGTCATACCATACTGAGCTCTTTAATAGTCTTGCTTATGTAGTTTCTGATACTATAAGATACAGTGAAACCTCGGGTTTCGTCATTAATCTATTCTAAAGTGCCCGATGATAACCAAAACAAATGATAACTGAAGCAATATTTCCTAGAAAAATAATGTAAATCAAATTAATCCATTCCAGACACTTCAAAATATTAATAATAAAAACATTTTATTTAGAATACCTGTAGTTTTACATACAGAACACAATGAGAAATACATTTTAAAAAGGCTAATGAAATGGATGAATGAACATTTAGCATCACACTTACCTTTACTGAAGACTCTTCTTGACGTATAGAAATGTGTCCAGAGAGGTCTGTTTCTGGCGGCAGTCTTTGTTCTGTACATGCATTCTCACTTCTATTTGTTTTCACACCATTTTCAGTTTGTTATCAACGAGAAACAATGAGAAACAAAGCCAGAGAAACAACAGAATCAAAGCCAGAATGACAAACATGTGGGTGGATGCTTTGTTTTCACGAAATTAGTGGCGAGTCACATGTGCAATCTAACGAAAACCGGGCGGATGAAGGAAAGTTACCATTTTAGAGATTTTTGCTCAGCAACAATATGAGTCTATTTTTTACTTGACATTAAAAAGAAAATGGAATTATTTATGCATGCAGTTTGCATACTAATTTCTCCAGCTTCCATACTTGTTAGCAAAGTTCAGACGGCAAACATGTCTTGGCTGACTGACTAAAGTGGTAAAAAGCGTAAATATTGGCTATACATTTTAATGTCAATTTCCTGTCACTATAAGTGTCTGAAGTGAATATTTATGATAACTATTCTACGGCCAGTCAGAAGTACTCTAACTGACATATATTTGTATTAGGTGGTTGTATTCTCTATTGATGCAGGGTGTAGTGTATAGACATTGTGTACAGGGAGGGCTCTGCTCTCTGAACCTTGTTTTCTAAGCACAATAAACATGGACGGTATAGTGTTAATCTCTCTCTCACTCTCTCTCTCTCTCTCTCTCTCTCTCTCTCTCTCTCTCTCTCTATGTCTCTCTCTCTCTCTCTCTCTGCAGTTGTTCCCAGGACAGCCATTAATCACGAATGAAAATAATGGATGTTCTGCACACTGGCAAAACCATCTATTATCATGCTCTCTCTCTCTCTCTCTCTCTCTCTCTCTCTCCCTCTCTCTCTCCCTCTCTCTTTCTCTCTCTCTCTCTCTCTCTCTCTCTCTCTCTCTCTCTCTCTCTCTCTCTCTCTCACATAAGTGCACACATAAGCCCAGAAAACACAGTATCAGAAAAAATGCACCTCTCAGAACAGAATGCAGATATTCCTGCCCAACAGTAATGGTGCATTGCTGATACTTCGGAGCTGTTTTCATGTTTGCTGAATCTGGAGGAGAGATGCTGGTCAGTCCTGAAGTTGGCCCGCCCCACCATTGGCTCATACTTACAACGCCAGCGGATTCTAATCAGCATAGACAGACAATCATTAACCCTGTACTCTCCGTCCATTAGAGAGATGTTTCTTTACTGCTAAAGAAAAAAACAAAAACAAAGCAGAGACATGCATACACAGATCTTCTTAAGTTTACCATCAATACTGAAGAGCTAAAAATGTTAATAATCAATAATATCAGCCAATAAACTGTGTACATCAGTGGCAATATCTCACTTTATAGCACTATCTCTAATGCATTTTTGTTTAATTAATGTCCAGCAGATTTGCCCTTGCTACCCCCTACCCCATGTTCACTTGGCGATGGCTTAGGATCTGGTCACACGATCTATAGGAGCTTCTGTTGTGGAGATATAAATGGTCTGAACACATGCTGTCTGTAGGGTAATCGTGGTGGGGGGTTACACAAGTGTGCCAGAGCCGACTGGTTTAATGAGTTAATTGCTGTTGGGTAAGTGAGCAGGAGGTCGGTGCAAATTCTCCAAATCGAACCATAACAAAGGAGATGCCACGACTGTAGGCCTGACCTGGGGCAATTCAATGCTATTGCTCTCTCTCTCTTTCTCTCTCTCTCTCACACACACTCTCTCTCTCTCACTCTCTCTCTCGATTTCTCCCTTTTTCCTCTCTCTCCAGAGAAGTCCTCTGTTTTAATTGAATGTGCTTACAGCGCTCAAAACTCAGACAAAAAAAGACACACTCTCCATGCACCAAAGCTGTGTCCAATTACTCCAGCAAGGGGGATGGGGAGGGCACCAGAGCGAGAAGGGAGCAGAGATTATGACCCCAAGAGATTGAAACAGAGAGACTGGGAGTAACCTAGTGAGCTGACCACCAGGATTCCCTACTGTAGGCCATCACAGTCCACAAAAGGAATCTCACAGGACCAAAACCAATGCCCAGTTTCACAAATCTCAGTTAACTTAAGGCCTAAGTCAAACCTGTCCAATGGAAAAAAAACAGCAGGGCATTCCTATTGGATAATCCTCAACACTGGGCTCAAGCTATCTGGCCAACTTAGAAATCCTGCTCTGTGGAAAACCCCTCAGATGGCAGTTGTTTGGTGCTGTTGTTCCTTCCTTTTTGTCCCTCTCCTCTTCTCAATACTTCCATTCACAACCCTCAGTATTCCCTCTCTCTTTCTGGCATCCCCTCATAGCAGCATGCCACAATAACAACAGCATATTTCCCTTACACACCCATTACTTTCACAATGACACTGGATGGGTGCAGATAAATAACTAGCATCATCCAACAAAGAGCGCCGCTTAAATCAGAGCGCTTCCTGGGGAAAATTATTACAACAGCAGCACGTCAATAACGAGGCCGCAAACTTCCAGCAGAATCTGGAACACGGCGACTGATAATCAGCCCAGTATGCCGGGTTACGTCCATGTAAATAAATCAAAAATAATTGCTCGGTTGATCCCAACATTTCTTAGACAGCGAGGCAATTAAGATGAACAGTCCTTGGCAATAAGACGCAACGTTCACGTCACAGCGAGATTTATTACTCAAAAGGAAACTTCAGCGATGACAATTTGTGGTGTCATTTTATATATAGTAAATGTTATTGTACAAATATTTAAAAAACAAAAGTAAAAGTCATATAAAAGATTTATAAAACAATCATTCACAGAATGAAGACAATCATCCCATAAGTGCATTATGACATCCCAGAAGAATTTGGCAATATGACACTCTCATTTTTGTTTACACAGCATTGCATTTATGCCACATATTCTGTATAGACTGTATTTACACTAAATACACTATGTAAACAATATAAATAATATATACAGTGTACATAACCGCGACCCTGATTAGGAATAAGCGGGTGTGATAATGAATGAATGGATGATACAGTGTACATCATGTAGTATGCAGTCTTAAGCAAATGTTTGGACATCCCTAATCAAATGATATGTTTTAGTGAAACATACAATATGAAATATGCCACACATAAGTCAATGTGACGGTTTTTCTTTTGATGACTTCTCCATGAAGGCTGTAATCATATTTTCTAAGAAAGCTTTCATGTGGTCATGCTGTTTGCCATCAACTGCCGGGGCTCAGGAGAGCAAAAATTGGCAGTGCTCTGTCTGGGCAGGTAGATGGCGCTCTCCATTATTGTGGCATTCTGCTATGAGGGGAAGCCAAAAAGAGAGAGGGAATGCTGAGGGTTGTGAATGGAAGTATTGAGAAGAGGAGTTGGACAAAAAGGAAGGAACAGAGGGGATGGGCTAATTGGCTACTACTACATTGGGAAGGAGATAAAAATTGGGAAAAACTGAGGGCCCCGAGTGGCTCAGCGGGCAAAGACGCTACCACTATGACCCGAGGATTGCGAGTTTGAATCTCGGTCATGTTGTTTGCCATCAACAGCCGGGCCCAAAAGAGCAAAAATTGGCAGTGCTCTCTCTGGGCGGGTAGATGGCGCTCTCACTCTCCTTATCACTCTCACATTACAATGTCCGCTGGCTCAGGCGTCTACTGATTGGTCCATTCAGAGCTGGGGACCCTGTGTGCCTTCCTCCGAGCGCGTTAGGCTCTCCAGTGACGGTGTATCAGCGGTGGTTCGAAAAAGAAGCGATGGCTGAATCACACGCAACAGAGGAGGCTTGTGCTTGTCTTCACCCTCCTAGAGTCAGGGACAGTGCAAAGTGATGGGAAGAGGCCTAACGGAGGGGATGGGTTAATTGGCTATCACTACATTGGGAAGGGGATAAAAATGGGCAAAAACCTAGAAATAAAAAATAAAAAAATTAGGGAAAAACTTTGTAAAACATAAAAAAGAAAGCGTTCATAATCTTCTTGACCCATGACATTCATTTTAACTGTAATTTCTTACTTTATAAACTGATTAAACATCTACCTGAAAATGCTTTGATATTTTCTTACAGCTGTCTCCTGCTTTGTGGGCATCAATTACATTTTCAGAGTGTGTGTCAGCTACTTAGGGGAGCCAAATGGCTGTGGATTTGACAAAAGCTTGAGCTTTCAAAGTATTTTTAAAGCTTTGAAAATTGCATCACCTTGCCTTTTCTAACAATGATTTTCAACAAGCTATAACCCTAAAAAGCTAAATAAAGACTGAGACCTTCATTAAGTTCATTTGAAAGATGAAAACATTTAGGGTGCACAAACATTTCAGTGGCGCTCGGTTAACTTTTCACACTAATTTTGCTTAAAATATTGAAAAGAATCTTTAACTTTATGCCTTTTGGAGATCAATTCATCTTCTACTCACCTAAATAGTGAGACAGGGGTGTCTAAACTTTTTTCCTGTTGAGCAACATAAAACCAGCTGCATTAGTTCAGTGCTGTGAATCTATTGTAGTGAAAGGGAGTGTTTGATGGCTGCATTGAGACTCTCAACTGAAGTCTGTTTCTTTTCCAGTCCAACCTGTTCAGGTGCTGTTCAAATAGAAGAGAATATAGATTCATTCCACACAGGGCAACGGTTGTTCTTAATCAACAAAATAATAGTAGAATTGAAGTTTAAGTTTAAAGAATGAAATCAACCAATGCATATAAATTCTAGGTATATAATATACTTACACTCAGTGGCCACTTCATTAAGTACATAACCCTTGTATACACTCATTGTCCATTTTAGCAGCTCCAATTACCATATAGGTGCACTTTGTAGTTCTACAATTACAGACTGTAGTCCATGTGTTGTATATATATGAAGATTTTTTTACATTTTAATAATAATTATGCCAACCAAATCAATCAAATTGTATGATAAGAACTTCATCTCTGTTAAAAAAAACTAACACTAACATGTTATACTATATTAATTCCACTTAATGACCTCTTATTTTTGGAGAATTAAAGCAGTACAATGTTAGTAAAGTTCCTGAATGTTTACAAACTCAAAACAGCCCAAATCAGTCAAACGGCTTAGTGGCTTTGGTAGATTAGGGTTATTAGTAGTAGTCACCATACTAAACTACAACTAACTGCAATAAAATTCCACTTATGGTCCAGAGTGGCTCAGCAGGCTAAGACGCTGACACTATGAACAGAGGATCAAGAGTTCAAATCTCAGTCATGCTGTTTGTCATCAACAACCGGGGTTGTTCACTCTCTCTGGGCAGGTAGATGGAGCTCTCTCTCTCCCCATCACTTTCACATTGCAATGTCTGCTGGCTCAGGCATCTACTGATTGGTCCATTCAGTGCTGGGAATCCTGTGCTTTCCTCCGAGCGCCTTAGGCTTCCCAATGACGGTGTATCGGCGGTAATTCAAAAAGAGACGTTGGTCGCATAGCAAGCAGCAGAGGAGCCTTGTGCTTGTCTTTGCCCTCCTAGAGTCAGGGACATTACAAAAGTGATGGGGAGAGTCCTAACGGAGGGGATGGGCTAAATGGCTACTACTACATTGTGAAGGGGATAAAAATGGGCAAAAACTTAGAGATAAAAAATAAAATTCAACTTATATTTTAAACAATTAACGCAGTGCAGGGTTAGTAAGGTTTATGAAGTATTGCTAGCCATTTGTAGAATTAGATACAGTGTTTATTCACTGCAGAAATAATTAATGTATAAATGCTTTAGCTTAGCAGCCTAGCATTATGCATAGCTGTGGTCAGTCACCTATGTCACACTTTGTAGTTTAACACAGCTGGCCACCCTTCCAGATGTTTGTGTACATCTAGTCGTAGCTAGGTGAAAAAATTAATTAGTTTGCCTCAAGTGTAGACCTATTTGGTGTCTGAAGTTTCTTCAGGTTTGCAGTGGAGTGACAGTGTTATTATGGCTAGGAAAGACTGGAAACTTATAGCTAAAACAGTAACAGTAATTGTCCAGCTTTCTAGATTACCATGTCATACAGTGTCACAAACTACATAAGCAAGATTGTTCTTTTAGAACACACATCAGATGTAGTCTATATTATATTCTATTAGCAGTAAAATCAACTCCAGTAAGAGACGGTACAGCATGTAGGAACCAATAGAGCTGCAAAATAAGAAAGAAGCAGGAAGTTTCGGTATCCATAGTGATAGAAGATGAGAGTGGGGGGTGGGATGCTATGGGGGTGAAGTGGGGGGTGTCAGCTCCTCTCTAGGCCTCGTAATTAAATCTGCTCATGGGGACTGAATTTGGTGATGGGAGGAGCTAGGATAATTAGGGATTAGAGGTTATGTTGTTCCATTTTTGATGGGATTATTTACACACTAGTTTTTAATTACTGTGACCCAGATGTCATTGAACGCAACCTCTAACCACATCTGAGTGGGTTTTTGGCCACAGCATTTAGCGAAATGACCTAGCCTTGCTAATTACCTGCTCATCGCTGTTCACAGGTTTGGAGTGCACAATTCATTGAGCTGGATTTGTTTCTCAGATGCACGTTTTCTTTCACACCTGATTATTATCCTTTCTATGTGGTGTCAATTGGTCATTGAAGACTTTTGCTGTCTGTACATTGGTCATTGATGTGCTACATATATTTAACCCATAGAACTGGTAAAGTACAGATCCTAAATGTTCAGTCAACACCACTTCTACGTTTGCAAGTAGATGTTTTGACATTTTTAGACAAAACAATCTGAATATGAACCGAATTAATTTAATTAATTTAATTTACTTTGCAATTAGTGAGATTAGACTTATTAATAATTAGACCTGTAGGGCAGCAAAAGTACATAGAAAATCACTATAGTATCAGTAGTTCAAGGTCAAATTATTGAGAATTTATTAGTACTAATTATAAAGGATCTTAATATGCATTATCCCTACTGATTAACACACACACACACACACACACACACAATTTATATATAACATCTTCACATGTTAAGGGCTGAGATATATTAGATGCTAACTCTTGATAAATGCTGACAATGTATTGGGGAGGCACGGTGGCTTAGTGGTTAGCATGTTCGCCTCTCAGCGCTGAGGTCTTGGGTTCGAGTCCACATCTGAGCGGAGTTTCCATGTTCTCCCCGTGTCTGCGTGGGTTTCCTCTGGGGACTCCGGTTTCCTCCCACAGTCCAAAAACATGGAGGTCAGGTGAATTGGCTACTCTAAAATTACCCTGATGTGTGTGTGTGTATGTATGTATGTATGTGTGTTTGCCCAGATATGGTTGGCACTCTGTCCTGGGTGATCCCCCTAGTGCTGGATGCAGTCCTCCAGGTGGACGGTCGCTTCCAGTTGAGAGTACGCTGTGCGTGACTGGCTGCCGCTTCTCGCCGGTGTGTGTGGTTAAGTGTGTGTAAATGGAGTGTGTTGATTGTAAAGTGTCCTTGGGTATTTAGAAAGGCACTATATAAGTGTAACGTTCATTCATTCATTCATTCATTCATTGGATGCTGAAGTAAAACATGCAACCGTGCAAACCTGAGATGCTTTGACAAGGTCCAAATATTTATGACCAAATGACTGGAACATTTCTGAAGTGGCAAAGCTTGTGAGTTGCTGCCAGTCAGTCAACTCCCCAGAGTGAGATGTGCAGAAATGGTCCAATCTTTGTGCTAACATCTTGATGCCAGACACCACAGAACACCTTCAGAGGTCTTATAGAGTTCATGACTGGACAGACTGAAAGAAATTAGCAATGGTTTAAGGCAGGGGTGACTAACTCCAGGCCTGGAGGGCCAGATTCCTGCACAGTTTGGTGATCTTCCTGATCAAACACACCTGATTCAGCTCAGCAGGTAATAAGCATGTTTAATTGTAGTCTCAGAGCAGGGCAATCACCAAATGGTGCAGGAATCTGGCCTCCAGGACTGGAGTCAGACTTGTCTGATTTAAGGTTATGGCTGAATGATGTGATACATACAAACCCATAATTTACTGGTAGAGGGCACATATGCATGTATATATATTGTCTATACAACAATCTCTTTATGAAAACACTTTCATCATAAGCAAGTTACAACATGCACATGAATGCTGCTTCAAGTTGTCATCATTATAATGAACATTGACCATGAAGGAATTATTGTTTACCCACCAATCTCCAATAGTTTCCTCACTGTGTGCTCCAACTCCTCCACTACTGTGGGCCTCTCATTGTTATCAAACATCTTTACGAATTCTGTTATTAATTCTTTTTAAAGAGGATAACTCATTGTTATTTGTCAAGTTACTTGATGTGATCCAGATGACATTTTGCAGGCCTTCATTCTCTGCAATGTGTAACGACCTGCATTAGCCATGTTTTTATTGTTATTGAGTGTGATGTGAACATCCAGACTATGACCTTTCAATTCTGGCTATGTAGGGCAATTTAGGGAAATTACACAGAAACTTTATCCCATACAAACCGGCTAGTCAAAGACTTCAAAACACATTATACTTACAGATTCTGTACTATAGAGTCTGCAGATAGAATTCCCTTTACAGTGACCCGTATTGACTGCAGTTCCACAGTTCTTAACTCAACTCCTTCTTGGTTACTGGAACTGATCAGGTGTGTTCAGTGAGGTAGGATGCAGTGGCCCTTCATGACTCGAGCTTGACACCCCACATATAAATCGGAAATATTACCCTACAGATAATTATTTTTTTAGAGCCACCATTATAATGAATTGAAAAATCGCATTTTAATACATCATCATCGATAAGAAGACTAGACATGCTGCTGTGTATGTAAAAATGTGGCAGCATGTTAAAAGCCACGCTGATATTCGGCTAAACTCAATCATGCCAAACCCCCCAGGTGCTGAGACAGCAGCATGTGATTCCACTGAGCTCTAACTGCCATACCACCCTGCTTCCAAATGCCTCTGTTTGTCAATATTGGCATATAGGATGTTGCTTTTCTTCTCCCCTTATCCTCCTCTCTCTCTCTCTCTCTCTCTCTCTCTCTCTCTCTCTCTCTCTCTCTCTCTCTCTCTCTCTCTCTCTCTCTCTTTCTCTCTCTTTCTGTTGACTGTATCCCATGTGTCAGTGAGGAGCTAATCCACACAGTCTATTTGCCCTCTTGTTTTGTTTGGTTTCTAATTTCACCGCTGTTGGAAAATTACACATAATTGCAGCCTATAAATGCTACCCCCCTTTCTCTAGCAGCTTTCCCATCCCCCTCAGCGCCTGTTCCTCTTCCGCTGAAGCCAATAAGTGTCACTGTTGAGGAAATTCTATATCCTGAAATTGAAAGTATCCAAGAACACTCAAAAAGGGAAATCCATAATCCACTAACTGACAGCCTGAGTGTGAACTTACAGATATTTGAACACATATAGCCAGACATTAATAAAACAGATGGACCAAAGATGCTAACGTGGCTAAAAACCACTGGAAGTAGGCTCCACATACAGGCTAAAGTAATCATTTATCAAAACATGCTAACAGTGTGAGGAAGCTAGTAAACTACATATAGAGATACAGGTAGTAAAGACATGGCTAACAAGGTTTCCTACATATTTTTATAGCATATTGAGTTTTTTTTTTCACATATGAAAGTCTGGACCTTGGTCCGAACCAAGGCTCGTGGGTTTGTTACCTATATATTTGGTCCAGTTAGTTTTGCTTTCACTCTGCATTTTTGCAAGCGCACCAAAGACCTTTGTATGATATGCCTACGTCCTGTCATCATTTACGCGGGGTATATCTTCCTTCACTTGACACTGATTAGTTTGTAGAAGGATGTGCATCTGACACTGGCATGTTGCCAATTCAGTGTGTGGTTAATTTGGCAGGAAGCTTTTCCATGATAAAATGAATGAACAGATTAATTTTGTTACCACAGTAGTGCTGTTATTATGGTATTTATACCAGCAGCAGCAGCTTCAGCCACAGTACTCTAGGGTAATTTAAATTCAACAAATGAATGTGCTTGTCCTAAAGGAATTGTATCACCGCCGACAGATAAGGAGGAAAAGGTGGCAAGCAATCCTGCAAGTCTTGGCAGGTCCGTTACCTGTAATTGGTCCGAAAGTCTGAACATTCTAGAAAAATGTTTTCACACTGCACACAAACTGGACCATGATTCTGTAGACCCAGACCGAGACCACTACTTTTGGTCGGACCAAATTTGGCTTCTTTGGTCCGGACCATGGTTCGCAACCCCTTTCACACCTGCTATTTTGGTTTGGACCAAACCAAAAAGTCCTAAAATCTGGACTAAACAATGTAGCAACCTCAAAAGGACTACAAAAATACTAAAGTATCTAATAACATCACCAAAAGTCCATGACATTTTTAGTCTCACTGATGATAATACATAGTTAAAGAGCGTAAAATGCAGCTTAGTTGACCTTTCTTTAGCCGTTATGCTAGCCAGTGCATTCTGTCTTCACACTCATATGATTAACAAAATAGAAATGAGAAGCTGGACTACATTTCTTTTTTTGTCCATATTCTCTAAAGAGAATACAAATGTGATACAGATTCTCTACAGCTGATGGAAAGGCTACCAAATCTTCTAGTTATTCACTTGAAGAGACAGTGTGAGGGGATTGGTCATTGGTTGAACAATTAATGTTCGTACTTGTAACACTCAACATGGCATTCCAAGGGACGCTGTCAGGGACATTGCAAAAGTGATGGGGAGAGTCATTGGGAAGGGAGAATATTGGCAAAAAGCTTGCTGGTAGTAAATAGGAAAGATTCTCTACCTCAACTTTGTTGAGTAGTTATATGTATGATTAGCAGCCAGAACAGGCTGAAAAAATAAACTGCAAACTATTTACACTATTTTACCAGTGATTAAATTATGCTTTTGGAATGTTTCTGTCACTTTTATTCTTTGTTCATTAAGAATCACAGGATAACTGTCTGAGTGATGCAAAGATGGTTGTCAAGTAGACAATGTAGTCTAGGAATTGACTAAATACAGCAGCTGGATTGAAACTTAGCTGACCACTGGATGTGAAACACTACTTATTATGACTAAGAGAAGACTTACTGAAACACAAAAAAGCTAATCTGCAGGGCTTGTAGGCATCTATGAGCAAGCTGCTAACATGTTACTTTTCTCTGATGCTTTAAACAAGTCATTTATTTATTTATTTATTTATTTATTTTATAATGACAACTAGTCAGCTACTTTTTTGAATGGGAGGTGTATAATGTATTACATGTTCAAATACCAATACATTTATAAACAATTGTACAATAGGGGCATATGGCTGATACTTACAGTATATGAAAAAGAGCTTTATTGGCACTTAACAACAATAACACGCAGAACAAACACTGGCCTTAAAGGCTATTTGAACATATTTGAATATTTCATTCTGTGCTGAATGTCATGGAAATGTATAATTTTGTTATAATTTTGTTGGGGTTCTTTTAATTTCAAGTACACACCACTGTTCAATCAAAATGCTGACTGAGCAGAAGGAATATTTTCACTGTTTCATGATTGCTGTGTATATATACTAT